>JASANB010005709.1:0-24484 GCA_030248155.1 Sabatieria punctata
TCCATGTGTTCCACAACCACGTCCACTACTCCATCGTTCGTCTCAACCTCCTACCACTACCACGTCCAAGCACCACCACCCAGTTCTACGCCGTCCCAGGGGAGTAGACGCCTGCAGCCCAGTCCACCAAGTTCCATGCATCCATGTCTACCAGCCCACCAGTTCCACTACCAGTCGTTCCAAGCCATACTACAACTTCTCCGAGACCAACAACAGTGTGAGCAATCCCAGCTTACCCTACGCATGCTCCTCAAGTTTCAAGACGAACAAATTCAGCTTCGACAACAGCAACAGATCCGTTTCCGTGAGCTCATCCAATCCCTTTCTCAACCTCGCGAGTCCCCAGTGACAAAGTCAAAAACCCACAACCTCCATTCACGTTTGGCAGGAGAGAAGACAATCGTTCAGGAAGACATAGAGCCAGCTGACGCGACATCAGGTAATGGTGACAGAAGAAAGGCAACAAGGAGAAGAAGGAAAATGATGGGAAAGAAAGTCGACGTCCTGTAAGTGATACGGTTATCTTTTTAATAAAAGCTAGTTTCAACTAGCCTCTTTCACCACAATCGAAATACAACTGTGGCTCCAAGCCTCAGCGGCCTGACCGGTACCAAATTAGTTAGCAAAGAGGGCGCCAAAAGCGTCACAGAAAAATTTCAAGAGGGAAAAGCTTCTGGGAAAAAAATTGACCCTTACAAGCTGGCAAAAGAAATGGAGGAAGTTAAAGTTAGACATAGCTATTGAAGAGAGAGAGCCGTTTACAAACAAAACAAACAATGAGTCAAAGGAATGCAAAGGCTAAATATAAATCTCTTTCATCACTCCCCCTCAGACGGGCGTCGATCCATGGGCACATCCAAGCCTGACAACCGTCTGGAGTCACGAACGATAGGAGAGCGAGAGTCAGGAGAGGTTTGATCGAGAGGGAAACTAACAACGTTGACAGCACAGTCGGTCCGGCCAAAAGGATCGCGAGTGATATCAAACCGAACTGCCTCGCCAGGAAACAGCTGTGGGGTCGACTGAGAGAAGTGAGGAGAAAGAAGAGAAGAGGCGTGGACGAAGTAGTCTTGATTGTTGTCGAAGCACGTCACGAAACCATAGCCATAGGCGGGATTGAACCATCTGACCGCACCCAACGCCGGAGAGGTTGAAGAAACGACAGGAGAACAACGATGGTTGGTGAACTGAGAACTTGGGCTGGGAGGTCACGAGGCGACAGACGACCGGCTGAACTGGAGACACAGGGGTTGACTTGGCGGGTACTGGCTGTGAAAGACAGGCGTTGGCAAGATGACCGGGACGTCCACACTTGAAGCAAACAGGAGGGGTTGAGCGTTGTCTGGGGGCCTTGAGTCCAGTGACTGGGGAATCGTGAGAACCATCCTGCCCGGGGAGGTTGAGAGAACTGTTGACCGCTTGCTCGGTGTTGTAGTATCTGACTGCCTCTGTAGCAACCGAGTGGATGTCGTGAGGATGAGCCGGGTCAGAAAGGTGATGAATCAGGTGCTTCTTGACGTGGTGAGGAAGTTGATTGACATAGAGGGCGGAGACAAGGGTGTCGGCATCGGGGAGATGAGAGAACTGCTGTTTGAAATAGTGGGAACACTTGATCATGTCAGGGCTTGGTTGGTGCTGAAGGAGAGAGAGAGCGATATGGATTGGAGATTCGGCTGGTTGAAGGAGAGGTTCGAGATGAGTGAGGGCAGCTGCAAGAGTTGTAGTCTGGGGATCAGAAAGAGAGTGAAACTGTTGCCGGGCTGGAGGGTCGAGAGCATCTTCCAGCACCTTGCGCCATGGGAGTCCAGATTGTTGTACGAAGGAGGTGACGTCAGCAGACCAGTGAGCGAAGGAGACGTCGTTGGCCGACTGATCGAAATAGTAGATAGAAGGACGCGGAAGGTTGACAGAAAGTTGTGGATGCGGTTGGGATGGGCGCTGTTGAAGATGGGTCAGGAGTTGAAACATTTGTTGTTGCTGCTGTTGTTGAGCTTGTTGTTGTTGTTGGTGAGTGATCATAAATTGTTGCATCTGCTCTTGTTGTTGTTGTTGATGGAGCTCTTGTTGCCGGAGAAGGACTTGTACCAATGAAGGCTGTTGAATGGGGGTTTCGGCAGCAGTAGGAGCTAAGGGTGGATGAATGGGAGGTGCAGCTGAGAGGTTGAGTTGACTGACGGAGAGATGCACGGATGAGTGGGAAGAAGAATGAGAAGCGGACTTGGGAGACGTCTTGCGGCGGGTGGAATGAGTGGCCAGAGGTTTCTTTGTGCGAACCATGGTGGTGGGTAGTAGTGGAAGAAGTCGAAGAACGGTAGTAGTAGTAGAGGTAGCAGACAGTGGGTGAAGTAGTGGTAGTTGAAGGAGTAGTAGTGGTGGTAGTTGTAGTGGTTGTAGCAGAGCTGGTCATAGGAACGTGGGTAGTAGGACACAACACAACAAAAAAATTTGGTCTCGGCACCAAATGAAGAGAGAGAGCCGTTTACTAACAAAACAAACAATGAGTCAAAGGAATGCAAAGGCTAAATATAAATCTCTTTCACTATACAGGTAGAAGGCCCGACCGGATAGCTGGATCTGGATCCGATACAGGGGATATCGACAGCAGCAAATTCAGGACGTGCAGTAGGATGGGTACACCTCCTTTGCGGTGGAGGTACGAAGGAAAATTTACTAAAAATGAAGGAATTATGCACTAAAACTGTCTACTTTATGCTCAGACTGTCTGTTAAACGCGTTTTTGAAGCTAATTTCCCAAAATGGCCTTGGCCCTGATTGGGCCGAGGCCCGACCAGGCAACTTCAAAATTTTGCAACCCCCTTGCAAAATCCTGTATATGCCACTGGGTATCGCATATACAGAAAGACCCTATCTTTTTTACTGATATACGATCTTGACCCGGATCCGATTTACCGGATATTGAGTGTAATCCGATTTGATCCGCATTCAGTTGAAAATTTTTATCTGATCAGGCCCTATAAATATGTAGGTAATCTCAAACTGTCAAGCCAAAGCTCAAAGTGTTAATCTTTTGATCTTTGACAGACATGTAACCAAACTGGTTGATTCGACATTTTTACCTGGAATTTGTAGCTCGATTCGAACCTGCAGAGTTTCTAACAGGAACACAAATAATGGCATATTTCTCACGCAGAGCCAGGCAAGATAAAACAGGTGGCTTCAGTGTGTTTTAAGGATAAGCGTAATTGTGATATTGTTCTATTTAAATGTGAAACCACACGACTGCAGCCAACCCCAAAAGGCATCACCACCACAACAACAACAAGTGCGAGTTCAGAAGTTTCTGAAATTGTTCCAGAAGTGCTTGACCCAGAAATGGAGTCAGAGACTCCAGAAAATTCCGTGACTTACGCTTATGTGAATCGTTTCGAATTTGACTCAGACGAAATCTATGAAAGCGTTGATGACATAGTATGGCAAAACTATGTGACAGCAAAAAGTGCTATGCAAGATGATGAAGATTTTTCAAATTTGAAGCCATATTTCTCAAAAACGCGGGCAGCTGGCTCGACGTATTTTATACCAAAAGGTAGCTAATTGATAGCGCTACAAGAATCTGAAATAAAAAGATATGACTGGGGGGGGGGTTGCAGACGAGCTATGGGGCGCCAAAGGAGGCCAAAAAATTTTTTTTCCTCAAAAGTGAAATTGGACTACGTAATCTTAAAGTACTCAAAAAGTCGTGTAAAAGCTATAATTTTTAACTTCAAACTCCAACTGTTAGGTTAGAAATCAGAGTTGGAAATTTTATGCTCAAAAAATAATGCAAAAGTCTGGGGTTTTTCAAATTTGAAGCCACATTTCTCAAAAACGCGGGCAGCTGGCTCGACGTATTTTATACCAAAACGTAGCTAATTGATAGCGCTACAATAATCTGAAAAAAAAGGACATGACTAGGGAGGGTTGCAGACGAGCTATGGGGCGCCAAAGGAGGCCGAAAAAAATTTTTTCCTCAAAAGTGAAATTGGACTACGTAATCTTAAAGTACTCAAAAAGTTATGTAAAATCCACAATTTTCAACTTCAAACTCCAACTGGTAAGTTAGAAATGCGAGTTTGAAATTTTGGTCCCATAGTTAAGAGAGCCGATTTTCGCGGGCTTATATCTCGAGCATGGAGCGTCGAATTCGATATTCCTTTGCAGTGGTTTAACAACTCATCAAGGGGTATCAGTGCACCAACTTTCAACTTCCTGCGCCAAAGTTTCAATTTTGGGTCTGAATAGGGCAAAGGGGCAAAACTCGATCGGTTCAGAGACTGACTCTTAAAACTTCTACCTAAAATAGCACTATATTGTATCCATTAGCAGACATTGTTTCGTGGCATTGCTTTTGCCTTTCTTGAGTAAGAGTCATGTTGATGACGCCACATGATTTTCGTATATTTGTTTAAATTTTCTATCAAAATTGCTGAAACCCTGGCACCTGTAGTTGAGCTCATTGGGTATGTACCCTGGGAATTTGGTTCAAATTCGTCAAGAATTAATTGAAACAGAGTGACATTAGTGAAAACGAAAATGTGGAGTGGTCCCTCGGCAAATTGGTCCAGAGCAGACTTGACACATGAAACGGTTTTTGCTTCCACCTTTGTGTGACACAATGTATTTATTTATTGGCACGGAAATTGCTAAAATTGCTTCAAAAACGTCCTCTTTGAAAGGAAAGTGGTCATGGCCTGCTGTTTATGCCGGAAAACCGGTCCAGAGTAGCTACTCCCGCCTGCTAACCTAATCAAATACAATTAGTGTATAACCTAAAAGTGAATGGCAATGCCTTGTCTTACCGTTTCATCAGCAGAAGAGTGTACTAGCTAATTAAGGATCTATATCAATTGCACTGCTGTCCTAGCGCCTCTTAGCAACTAAAAGCAATCTATAGCTTTATCTTTTGTTGGCGTGCCTGTCTTCATGAGTGTTAGAGTACTAGTGCATGCAGTGCCACCTACACAAGCACGATTATCTGGGCGACAAAGCATGTTGGCAGTACTCAGGTTAGTGTTGAATACTACGTCATGTTGCTGTCACCTTACTTTATTGATTTATAGCTGCTTCCCAGCAGTTCCAGAACACGCAGCAGAATAGATGTAATCAAAAGCAGCCTTCCAGCAGATTATAAATGATTGACCGGGATTGTTTACTTCTGAGAGTGTCAAAGACTCAGCTTGTGGCGGACTCAGTTTCAGCACTTTGTTGTTTGGAGGCAAATGTTGGATCGCTTTGCTACCATACTGAGTGTTGTGACTGTTTGCATGAGAAATTGGCGCTAGGTTTTAGGAATGTATGCAGGTCCTGTCTTTAACTGTGCTTGGTGTGAGTGTGATCTGTGAGTGTATATACTTACTCTAAACATGTAAAACTCCCTACTACTAATTACTGTTATTTTACTATAGTATAGTAAAACAAAATTAGTAATACTAGTGGTATTTTACTAGTAGTAAAATAATAGTAAAAAGTAAAATTAAGAGTCAATAGTAAGTAAAAATTAAATTAAATTAAGAAAGACAGTCACCAGCAAGATATTTTACTGCTATTTTACTAGTTTTTGATGAATTCCAGCCAAATTCTTGATCAATTGTGCAATAAAAGATGTGTGGGAGCACTTTTGCCAGTTGAATTTCACACATTTTTGTCCCATAAAATTCATGAGAAGCTTGTATTATGATCAAATTTAGCAAGTACCGGGTTTTTCCGTATAAACGCCCCCCAAATATATGCACCTTGGGCGTTTAATTGGAAAGCCTTTCCGAATAGACGCCCATGGGCGTCTATTCAGATAAAAGATTATGGCCGCAAGCCAAGATAAGGTTTGGAATGGATTGCGATATAGACTCACTGTGCACGTTTTTTTGGCCGAAGCAAGCAGAGGTGGCTTTCTGCATGTCTTTGTTGATAAGAATAGTAATATAGTCGTTAGTTAACGTGCACGGCAATCAATGGACACTGTTCCCGGTGATCAAACTCCTATAGCTGCTCTTTCATGCGGTGTGATCTGTATATGGCTAGCCCTTTTTGTTCGAAAGTTATGACAATTTTATGAACAATTGTTTTAATTTAATCAACCGCGAAAAACGCTAAACATTTTCGTCAAAAAATGTAGTATGCTGAACTGGTTCACATTGTTAGAAGGCGCACCGTTTCAGCTACACAATGCACCACGCCACTTGTCGATGTCTCGAGAATTGGGTGAATGGCAACCATTTGAATGCATTCACCGAAAGTGGATTGGCCCATATTTCGAGATTTATCATAGTTGGGTACCCCCTGGTACTGATTGAGTCTTTGTGTTGTGCAGAGTTCGGTGTATGTGTCCTGGCTTACTGGTGCTTACCTTTGGTTGAACGTTGGACTACAACAAGATCTGTTTACATAAAGATTTTACACACGCAGACATTGCAGTTGGACTGCTTAAACAACTTTTTGCATTCCATTCCGGGGGAGCCGGCGAAAGCACAAGTGTTGTGGAAGAAACAAGATCTGCTGCAAAGCGTCCCTGTGTTGCGGTGGATCAGTGGATGAAGAGTTGAGGTTGGGATTCTTTCCCTTTTATTCGGGAACAGTAACGACAGTAGAATAATTGGGGGTGGCTGTTCACAACAGCTACAGTAACAATGGGGCTCGCTGTTCACGACAGCTATGGTAACAATCAGGCTCGCTGTTCACAACAGCAATGGTAATCAATCAGGCTCGCTGTTCACAACAGCAATGGTAATCAATCTGGGTTTTTGGATACACAATGGCTGGGCTGGGCCCTTATATAGCTCAACAGAAAATTCTAGAAAGTTCTAGAACAATGACGCAACATTATCGTAGGCGCTTATATACAATGCATGGAAAGTTCTAGAAGGTTACGCCCACCAGTGAATAGGAGGCGAGGCGAAGAAAGTTCTAGAAAGAATTGAGGCGTGCCTCTACTTTGTAGTAAAGTGACGCCACATGATGTCATGGCGGCCTAGCTAGCTCTAGTACATTGCGCCTATATTACTATCTATACATCAATGCTTAATAATAGCATTACTTAGCTTTGTACAATAAATAATACTACTCCCCTCCTCTCTTATAAGCTCGTGTCTTTCACGACACTCCCCAGCGAAGAGCTTGTACCTCGTCCTTTTGCTTCTTGACTTCTTTAGGAGTAGACAAGGCTTCTTGTCATTGTTCTTGGTTGAAGGTTTGAGGGGAATGCTGCTTGGAGGAGGTAGATTCTTTTTCCTTGGTTCCTTGTAGTTCCTCTTTGTCTTCTTTGTGGCTGTTCCTTTGCTGATCCGACAGTCTTGAATTGGAACAGCTTGATTGAAGTCCCTGATGGCCATTTGAACATCACGTCCTTGAATTGATCCTTTGATGATATTCAACTTGGCTTTCTTGAGGCCATCCAGTTTGGGCATGGAGTGGACTTGAGCATCCTTGTTTGCAAAAGCGAAATCTTCTTTCTTCTCATCATGAAGCGGCTTGAGATTGGAGCACAGCAGTTTGGCTTCTGCTGGCTGATTGCAGTCTTGCTTGGCTGCTTCACTGTCCATCAGGGGCTGAACATCCACTGCTTGAGCATTGTCCCGCGGATTCACTGCCCCAGTCCTTTGGGTTGGCAAGAGCATCCTCTCTCCATTGGCCAACAGGCTTCCTTCATTAGGGATGGCCAAAGCACGCTCGCGCGGCGCGGAATAGAAAATACAAAAACACAGCCAAAAAGTGGTCCAAAATGGTTTTTGCAACTTCAAGCGCAAATGCTTTTTTGTGTTCCGTTATTGATAGGAGGATGTGATGTATTTATATGAAACAGAGTGTGAGCTATCGAATAAGATGCATTTTGAATCATAATTCGGCCGTTAAAGATCATTTTCTTCTCGAAAACTGAATTCGTCGTTTTTCAATGTCTATTTTCTGCTAAAAGGAGACTTAATTCAAATTTTGTTCAACCGGATTTAAAATCACAGCAACTCGTTACCTATATAGCACTACTTTTTTTCTTAGCGCAGTTTGACGTGATCCCCACAAATTGGATTCTTTCTTAACTACTGAAAATCGGCTTTTTCGTGGATTTTTTTCATGTTCCTCGTTCTTGTGAAAAAACGACAAACTGGGCGCAACATGTTCAATCGTTTCCGTGTACAGTAGACTTCAGGCTTTCGACTGATATAAGAATTGGCTCTCTGCTCTTTGCCGTTAACCCCACAAACGGTGTTGAAGTTTCTGCAACCCTTAATTTTTGCCATTTCTGGCTTTTATTGTACCCAACAATTGCAACCATACTTTTTCGCATTAATTTAGCTGTGTGACGAATATTCACATCTTTCTAGTATATTTTAAACAATCAAGTTGGTTGCACCTTCGTAACTCGCGCCATAGAAAATCAGCCATCGCTGGGACGGCGACCAAGTTAAAAAACACTAATTTACGCGATTTGACCCACGCGGCTGTTTTGAACCCGCATTTCTCCAATTCTTCATGAAATTAAGTGCGGTTTTTTGTGTAAATAATCGCATCCGGTCATGCTTTGCCGTTTTAGCATAAATTTTTGCTGGCAGCGCCAGTTATTCAAATCTGTTGCCCATAAATAAAAATGGTACCAAGTGCGCCATACAAAAGTTCTTCGCAGATGGATGTTTTTAGATAGCATTTTTCTAATTTTTCATGGAATCAAATGCGGTTTTTTGCCTGAATTGTCGTATCCGGTCATGTTATCGGCGGTTTTAGCATAATTTTTTTGCTGTAGCGTGAATTTTTGAAAACCATTGGCCATACCTACCTTCATGTCCTGTGGCTTCTGGATCCAATTCCTTTTCCTCTTCTTCTGCAAGTTGACAAGCTCCATTTGGCCATTTGGGTTTCCCTCTTGGAATTCTTCTTTGATTCGTCCTTTGGGGAACTTGTCCGGGCACAAACTTGAGCGATGTACCCCTTTCTTCTCACAGTCGAAGCATTTCTTCATGCTTTTGCACTTGTTGCAGAGGTGATCTTGATTGGAGCAGACATAGCAGTGTCCTTGGTTCAGTCCTTCTTGATGGCTGTTTTCAGTGGCATCCACTGGGGCTTCCACCACTTCTTCCTTGCTCCAAAATTCTTTCCACAGAATGCTGTCTTTCATCTCCATTTCTGGATCTTCCAGATAGCTGGCTCTTGATTCTTCTTTGTTGTTTTTCTTCTTCTTGGCGTTGCTTGGATTCTCGAGATTGCCATTGTCCACCAGGTCATTTTCGATTTTCTGGTTCCTCATCTGGGCCATCAGTTTTTGTTGCTTCTTCTCTTCCTCCTCCATTTTCTCCCATAGTATATCTCTAGCCCAGGGCTCCTTGTGCTGGCGGAAGAATTCCCTTTCCAGTTTCATTCCGATTAGCCCAAAGACTTGGAGGTACTCATTGTATTCCCGGTAGGCTTCCTCCATGGCTTCTGAGAGTCCTTCTTCTTTGTCCTTTTCCGCTGCCTCTCTGGCATCCAAAGCGTTAGTCCACTTCTGGAAAGCCATTTCGCAGAGTAGTCAAACGGATCCAAGTCAGTATAGGTCCGGGACAGGATCCTTATAATCAATGAGTCCACTTGTTGAGTCGAGGGCTTGTTCCAATAGCTTCCTGTTGCTTATGAAGTCTTCTTTCAGGAACTTGATCCTTCCTTCGGATGGTGGTTTTTTCGTCTTGGCCATAGTTCTTTCTTCCTTCTTTGAAGTTGATCCTTGTTGAAGTCCTGGTTGAATCCAGTTGGATGAGGGAACCACTTGGAGCAACCACTCGAAGTAACCACTCGAAGGAACCACTTGAAGGAACCACTTGCTGCTACCAGACGTTGTGGTGGATCGGTGGATGAAGAGTTGAGGTTGGGATTCTTTCCCTTTTATTCGGGAACAGTAACGACAGTAGAATAATTGGGGGTGGCTGTTCACAACAGCTACAGTAACAATGGGGCTCGCTGTTCACAACAGCTATGGTAACAATCGGGCTCACTGTTCACAACAGCAATGGTAATCAATCAGGCTCGCTGTTCACAACAACAATGGTAATCAATCTGGGTTTTTGGATACACAATGGCCGGGCTGGGCCCTTATATAGCTCAACAGAAAATTCTAGAAAGTTCTAGAACAATGACGCAACGTTATCATAGGCGCTTATATACAATGCATGGAAAGTTCTAGAAGGTTATGCCCACCAGTCAATAGGAGGCGAGGCGAAGAAAGTTCTAGAAAGAATTGAGGCGTGCCTCTACTTTGTAGTAAAGTGACGCCACATGACGTCATGGCGGCCTAGCTAGCTCTAGTACATTGCGCCTAGATTACTATCTATACATCAATGCTTAATAATAGCGTTACTTAGCTTTGTACAATAAATAATACTACTCCCCTCCTCTCTTATAAGCTCGTTTCACGACACCCTGACCAACAACACCTCTATCCTGTGAATAATTTAACTGGCCAGGTATTACCACCAGTAAGCACCCTCTGTGGCGGTTGCGAAACCACAAAGTCTCTTGGGTTGACAATTCTTTTATCTGACTCCAGGTACAGTAGAATACAGGGGTTTGCCAAAACTTAGGCGTTGCCAAAACATAGGCTTATCTGGGAACAACAGTTGCCAAAACTTAGGCTCGCTAGTATAACATAGGGTGCCAAAACTTAGGCGGTGCCCGAACTTAGGCTTATTAACACAACAACAAACATTCAATCCATCCATCCATCCATATCGACATTGTAGGCGCGCTACTTATATAGTACAAGAGAAAGTTCTAGAAGGTTCTAGAATATGACGTCATATTACGTCATATACGCCCAGGGTTGTATATTTTTCCGAAAAAAACCTCGGCCTGTTTTTTTCCAGTTTTTTTCCGGTTTTTTTCCGTTTTTTTCCTAAATCGCGGAAAAAAACTCCAGCCCAAGTTCTGAGTATCCTGGGCTGGTTTTATGATTCCTAACGCTTTCTAGCGCCTTCCTCAGTCTTGTTAGACCAGAAATACACGTGTTACATTGATATAAATCACGAAACAGGCATGAAACAGTGCCTGACAGGTTCCATAAATAACGCTATATGCAAATTTTCTTACAGCAGTTTGCATTTTTGTTTTTTCATGCCAAATTTGGTCTTTTTTGTTGTTTTTCTAACAGTTTTGAGTCAGTATGGCCTATTATACATAGCAAAAGTCCATTTTTTAAACGAAAAATGACGTAAATTAGCTATTTTTAGCTTGAGTTTTTTTCCGCGATTTATGTTTTTTCCGACCCTTAGGAAAAAACCGGTTTTTTTCCGGAAAAAAACAGTTTTTTTTCGGTGTTTTTTTCCCACCTCACATCCCTGGTCAGTGCCCGCACTGTACTATTGGAGGTGGCATCACTGCTACTGTAGTCAGTGCCCGCACTGTACTATTGGAGGTGGCGTCACTGCTACTGTAGTCAGTGCCCGCACTGTACTATTGGAGATGGCGTCACTGCTACTGTAGTCAGTGCCCTTATTGATGGGCACGTAAATTAATTTCCGTTACCATCTCTACTGCACTGTACTATTGGAGATGGCGTCACTGCTACTGTAGTCAGTGCCCTTATTGATGGGCACGTAAATTAATTTCCGTTACCATCTCTACTGCACTGTACTATTGGAGATGGCGTCACTGCTACTGTAGTCAGTGCCCTTATTGATGGGCATGTAAATTAATTTCCGTTCCCATCTCTACTGCACTGTACTATTGGAGATGGCGTCACTGCTACTGTAGTCAGTGCCCTTATTGATGGGCATGTAAATTGATTTCCGTTCCCATCTCTACTGCACTGTACTATTGGAGGTGGCGTCACTGCTACTGTAGTCAGTGCCCTTATTGATGGGCATGTAAATTAATTTCCGTTCCTATCTCTACTGCACTGTACTATTGGAGATGGCGTCACTGCTACTGTAGTCAGTGCCCTTATTGATGGGTATGTAAATTGATTTCCGTTCCCATCTCTACTGCACTGTACTATTGGAGGTGGCGTCACTGCTACTGTAGTCAGTGCCCTTATTGATGGGCATGTAAATTAATTTCCGTTATCATCTCTACTGCACTGTACTATTGGAGGTGGCGTCACTGCTACTGTAGTCAGTGCCCTTATTGATGGGCATGTAAATTAATTTCCGTTATCATCTCTACTGCACTGTACTATTGGAGGTGGCGTCACTGCTACTGTAGTCAGTGCCCTTATTGATGGGCATGTAAATTAATTTCCGTTATCATCTCTACTGCACTGTACTATTGGAGATGGCGTCACTGCTACTGTAGTCAGTGCCCTTATTGATGGGTATGTAAATTGATTTCCGTTCCCATCTCTACTGCACTGTACTATTGGAGGTGGCGTCACTGCTACTGTAGTCAGTGCCCTTATTGATGGGCATGTAAATTAATTTCCGTTCCTATCTCTACTGCACTGTACTATTGGAGGTGGCGTCACTGCGACTGTAGTCAGTGCCCTTATTGATGGGCATGTAAATTAATTTCCGCTCCCATCTCTACTGCACCGTACTATTGGAGGTGGCGTCACTGCTACTGTAGTACTGTTATTTTACTATAGTATAGTAAAACAAAAATTAGTAATACTAGTGGTATTTTACTAGTAGTAAATTAATAGTAAAAAGTAAAATTAACACTCAATAGTAAAGTAAAAATTAAATTAAATTGACAAAGACCGTCAATAGTAAAATGATAATTTTAGTACTATTTTACTAGTTTTTGGTGAATTTCAGCCAAATTCGTAATCAATTTTGCAATAAAAGATGTGTGGGTGGATGCACTTTTGTCAGTCGAATTTCACACGGTTTTGTCTCATTATTTGGCAACTATTTGGCACCAACATTAGTTATTCATAAGATCTTGGCGTCATTGATGCAAAATTGCGCCCAGTGTCTAGTAAAATCGTAGTAAAATAGTAGTAAAATTAGTAAAATTATTAGTAAAACAAAAATTAGTAAAATCGGAGCTGCCTGGTAGTAAAACAAAAATAAAAATTAAATTGACAGGCTGAATTTGTAGTAAATTTAGTAAATAGTAAAATAATAATCAACTAGTAAAATAACAGTATACTGTAGTCAGCGCCCTTATTGATGGGCACGTAAATTAATTTCCGTTCCCATCTCTACTGCACTGTACTATTGGAGGTGGCGTCACTGCTACTGTAGTCAGTGCCCTTATTGATGGGCACGTAAATTTCCGGTCCCATCTCTATTTCCATGTCATAACTTAGCTGTTTTTCGCAAAAAATACCGGTACCATTTTCAGGCAACTTATATTATTGTATTTTAGATGTTTTAATATCAAATTACTACTCTAAAAATGAAATTAGTGCATTTTATAATAAAACTCACGCTATTTCGTTGGATTCTGCAATAAAAAGCGATTGTTAAAAATTTTTTTCTGTCATCTCGGAAAATAACTTCTGGAAAAAAAGGGGAAAAAAACTGAAAAAAAACGGAAAAAAACCTGAGTTTTTTTCCGGAAAACAAACAGCCCTGGCATCAAGCTTAAATAATTCAATAACTTAAATAACTGTGGAACCTCCACTACATTCTACCGGACACTGTTCATCAAGTTTATGAGTTACCACATTGATTCACAGAATCATTGACAGGTTGAATAACCACCGCAGAAGATTTCCCGATTCGACGATCCATGCTCAAGATTTGGCATTCTGAAAATCGGTAACTATGGAACCAAAATTACAAAATCGAATTTCTAGTGCACTAATCACAGCCTGGAGTTAAGAATTGGGGGTTTAGGTAACTTTGCAGTATTTTAAGAATCAGCGATCGAATACCATTTTTTAGGAAAAAATGTTTTTCGACCACCCTTTGGGCCCCCTAGCTCCTCTGGAACCCCCCGTTAACAACGTTTTTTTTTATTTCAGAATATTGTAGCGCTATCACTTCCCTACAAATTGGTATAAAACACATTGTCTGAACGGCGAACCAATGTAGTGAAATATTGCTTCAAATATGAAAAATCATCAAAATTTGCTTTGCAAAATGTTTGTTTTTGGGAAAACATATATGTTTATGTTTCTCAATATGTTTGCATGTCGTCAAATATGTTTTTTGTATTTATATGTTTTGAGGCCAATATGTTTCTGGAAACATACAATGTATATATTTTTGCTATAGGAATTCATGATTTCAAGACTTTTGGTTGCTGTTTGACAGTAAACTTTTCCAAAATCTGACTTTCACTTAAACTTATTGAATCTTTGTATGCTATCTAAATTGTTGCAAACCGTTTTAAACAGGTAAGGGGCCGTCCATAAACGACGTCGTTCCAGAGGGGGGAGGGGGTCAGCTGAAATGCGACGATAGAGACGCACCAGGAGGGGAGGGGGCTACCAAAAAACGATGTTGCTTTTTTCGGAATTTTAGGTAACTTTGAATGTATTATTTTCGATAAATTTACATTCTGTCAAAGATTTCTACATTCAGAAAAGCTTCCCAGAGTGGCTGGCATTCAATTCATTGTACAGTATGGCAACAAGAAAAAATGACAGTACAGCATGTACTGCACTTTTATCGGGGGGGGCGGGCGGGGGGGGGGTAAACCGAAAACGACGTCGCCTAGGGGGGGCCCAGAAACGACGCAAGGCGATTTTGGGGGAGCGGGGTCCGATAATCGGCATTTTGGAATGACGTCATTTATGGGCGGCCCCTAATTCAGAATCTCAAGTTTGAATTATCGAAAATTAAGACAAAATATAAGTGAATAAGCGACTTTTACACAAATAATTTTTATGTTTAAAAATAAGTGCATATTCAATTTTCAGAAACATATAACTATATGTGTTATTTATATGTTTCATTGGCGAAAAACATATATGTATAGTTACATGTATATTAATATGTTTTAAAAATTTCAATATTTTCCCACTGTACTTTTTGTACAGCAACAAACTTTCCTATTGGCATTTCTAGCCTGCCAACTTGAGTTCTGGACTAAAAATTGCGGTTTATAGGTAACTGTTGGAGCACTTCAAGACTCAATGATCGAGTTCCATTTTTAGGAAAAAAGTTTTTTCTACCCCTTTGGGCCCCCTAGCTTGTCTGGAACCCCCTTAACCAGTCGATTTATTTCAGCATATTGTAGCGCTATCAATTCCCTACAATTTATTATAAATTGGTTCCCTACACATTGGTTGAACGGTGGAGCAATGCAGTGAAAAAGAACGGTTAAGGATGGCTCCGGCCAAGCTAGGGGCCACCAAAAGGGGTGTCGCGACTGTAGTGCGACAATTATAAAACTATGCGTATTCAAGCTTATATTGTAAAAGGGCATGCTATTGTAATAGGCCACCATGCGCCGCCAATCTGTCGCTTTCTAATCGCTTTCAAATCTGTTTTCGCTGACTGTAAAGGTCTGTCTGCTTATTCAAAACGCGTGGTTTTTGCTCTTTCCCCTCTTTTCGTGGTAGACCTTTCTTATCTCAATCTATTTCTAGCTTTGCGCTTTTACAACCCAAACAAATCATGCATAGCTTGCTCTTTAGACTGACTATATAACCAGTGGGTCTTCTAGCTCGAGGTCTCTCTCTTGGTCTCGCGGTGCTCTTTGCTTGCGTTGGCAAAATTTCTTTAAAAATAAAACTAATAATCTATGTCTCTGACACTCCACATCGCAACATAAATTGGTGCCGACAAACCGGGAAGAAACGATGTCTGGACCTATCAGACAATGAATCGGTCCAACGAAAGCTTGTCTTCAAGTATATATAAACGACATTGGGGATGTCAATGTTCGATCTAATGCCAACCTGTCGCGAGAAGAAAATATTGGACAATTACAACAACTGAAGTATTCCTTCCAATATGAAATAAGAAAACTACAACACGCAGTTGAATACTTGGAAGCCAAAGACAATGAATGGTGCCAACTGATCCTCAAAATGCCAAACGGACCAGATCGTGAAGCTGAAGAAGAAATATACAAACAAGCTACCGATGATGCTTCAGGCTTCATTGCCACCACTCTTCAAGGCCGTGAGAAGATGGCCTATCTCAAAACGAAGATAGAAGAGGTGGACAGGGTGATTCAGGAAGCGCAGCAACCACAAGCCCCTGAGCGAATGGTTGACCATGTTGGCAGACAGAGACCACCAGAGCAAAGTGCAGCAACTAGTCCAGCAGCATCCAGCACTGGACACTCCAGAATGGAGGGACAGACAAGAGCAGAGGACAACCAAGCTCCTGCAGCCACTTATGTGTGGCCAAGCTCACTGCCCCGACCAGGGCCCCTGCATAGAACTCTTGAATTGCAGGTCAACTTGCCCAAACTGCAGCTCCAAACATTTGATGGAGACCCTCTGAAATGGCGTGAGTTCTGGGATGTCTTTGAATCGTCAGTTCACATGCAAAACCTAGCGCCTGTGCAGAAGTTCAACTATCTGAAAGGTGCGCTAAAAGGCCATGCGAAAGCGGCTATAGATGGGATCGCAGTGACTCATGACAACTATCAGGAAGCAATTCAGACGCTTCAACGTCACTTTGGTGATACTGAGATCGTCAAAGACTCTCTCTATGCACAGCTGCGAAACCTGCCCGTGGGCACTAAACGAGTGGCCCAGCTCAGAAATATAGTGGATGCTGTTGACCACATATTTCGACAGTTAGCAGCACTGGGAGAAAATACAAACCACTCCTCACTTGTTCGGGTAATCCTGGAAAAACTGTCACCAGGTACTCAGTTGGAGTTGGAAAGAATGAAACGTCCTCATGAGCACTGGACTACTCCTTACCTAAGAGAATGTCTGTGGCATGTAACAGAGATGAAGGAGCGCATAGAACGCACTTCTAGTGAAGAAACTGCTCCGTCCAAAGTAAAGGAAGCACATGCCTCAAAAGGTCGCGCTGGTTGGAGTAAGAGACGCTACTCTACAGAAGCTCTACCAGTGGTTCAGGAATTACAAAGAAGTTGGCCTAAACCAAAGTTGGTACATGGTAAACAGCCAGGCAATCGAAAACCGATTCAGGCACAAACTCATCCCCCCAGAGTACCAAAGACTCCATGCGTATCGCAGCCCAAAATGCTTTACACCAAAGTCTGGCAAATTGATTGCGCTACAAAATTCTGAAATAAAAAAAACTGTGTAGGGGGGGTTCCAGACGAGCTAGGGCCGGCCAAAGTGGTCGCAAAAAAAATTTTTTACTCAAAAATAATTTTGGACCAAAAATTCTTAAACTACTCAAAAAGTTACCTAAAATCCCCAATTTTTTAGTCCCAACTCTTATTGGTACGAAAGAAATTCGAGTTGAGAATTTTGGTCCCATAGTTAAGCGGGCCGATTTTTGGCGGCTTGTATCTCGGGAATGGAGCGTCAAATCCATAAACCCTTTGCAGGTTTAACATAACTCATGAATGCCTCTTAATACACCAACGCACAGGTCTCTACGCAAAAGTTCGATTTTCAACTTGACATAGGGATAAGGGCGGAGAGTCGATCGAATCAGAGACTGACTCTTAAGAGTCAGTGTCTGAATCGATCGAGTCTTGGCCCTTTGCCCTATTCAGACCCAAAATTGAAAGTTTGGCGTAGAGGGCTGTAAGTTGGCACACTAATACTACTTGATGAGTTATTCGACTGCTGCTGAGGAATTCCAAATTCGACGCTCCACGCTCGAGATATAAGCCCGCAAAAATCGGCTTGCTAAACTATGGGACGAAAATTTCCAACTTGAATTTCTTTCTTACTGACAAGGGTTGGGACTTAAAAATTGGGGTTTTTAGGTAACTTTTTGAGTAGATTAAGAATCTTTAGTCCAAAATTGTTTTCGATGAAAAAAAATTTTTTCGCCCCCTTTTGGAGCCCCCCAGCTCGACTGGAACCCCCCTAGATGCACTTTTTTATTTTAGAATTTCGTAGCGCTATTCAGAACCTACATTTTGGTGTAAAATATTCAAGATTTGAGAGGTAAGTTTTTGAGAAAATTCACTTTGAATGTCCAAAACCTGGAAAAATCGCCAACTTTCACTGTGCTCGGAAATGTCGCAAACGATTCCTAGCCTTTAAATCGTAACTGAGACCTAAAAATTGGGGCTTTTAGCTAACTTTTCGAGTAGATTAAGAATTTTCAGTCCAAAATTGTTTTCGAAGAAAAAAAATTTTTTCGCCCCCCTTTGGAGCCCCCCAGCTCGACTGGAACCCCCCTAGATGCACTTTTTTTATTTTAGAATTTCGCAGCGCTATTCAGGACCTACATTTTGGTGTAAAATATTCAAGATTTGACAGGTAGGTTTTTGAGAAAATTCACTTTGAATGTCCAAAACCTGGAAAAATCGCCAACTTTCACTGTGCTTGGAAATGTCGCCAACGATTCCTAGCCTTTAAATCGTAACTGAGACCTAAAAATTAGGGGTTTTAGCTAACTCTTCGAGTAGATTAAGAATTTTCAGCCCAAAATTGTTTTCGATGAAAAAAAAATTTTTTCGCCCCCCTTTGAAGCCCCCCATCTCGACTGGAACCCCCCCTAGACGCATTTTTTTATTTTAGAATTTCGTAGCGCTATTCAAGAGCTACATTTTGGTATAAAATATTCAAGATTTGAGAGGTAGGTTTTCGAGAAAATTGACTTTGAATGAACAAAATCGCCAGACAATAGGGACAAAAAAGCAGGTTTTTGTACATTCAAAGTCGATTTTCTCGAAAACCTACCTCTCAAATCTTGAATATTTTATACCAAAATGTAGCTCTTGAATCGCGCTACGAAATTCTAAAATAAAAAAATGCGTCTAGGGGGGGTTCCAGTCGAGCTGGGGGGCTCCAAAGGGGGGGGGGGGGGGGCGAAAAATTTTTTTTCATCGAAAACAATTTTGGACTGAAAATTCTTAATGTACTCGAAAAGTTAGCTAAAACCCCCAATTTTCAGGTCTCGGTTACGATTTAAAGGCTAGGAATCGTTTGCGACATTCCCGAGCACACTGAAAGTTGGCGATTTTTCCAGGTTTTGGACATTCAAAGTCGATTTTCTCAAAAACCTACCTCTCAAATCCTGAATATTTTATACCAAAATGTAGGTCTTGAATAGCGCTACGAAATTCTAAAATAAAAAAATCCATCTAGGGGGGGTTCCAGTCGAGCTGGGGGGCTCCAAAGGGGGGCGAAAAAAAATTTTTTCATCGAAAACAATTTTGGACTAAAGATTCTTAATCTACTCGAAAAGTTACCTAAAAGCCCCAATTTTTAAGTCCCAACTCTTGTCAGTAAGAAAGAAATTCAAGTTGGAAATTTTCGTCCCATAGTTAAGCAAGCCGATTTTCGCGGGCTTATATCTCGAGCGTGGAGCGTCGAATTGGGAATTCCTCAGCAGCAGTTGAATAACTCATCAAGTAGTATTAGTGTGCCAACTTACAGCCCTCTACGCCAAACTTTCAATTTTGGGTCTGAATACCAAGACTCGATCGAATCAGACACTGACTCTTAATATGTTTTTATAGTTTTTTATGGATAAAATAAAAGATGTCCAAAAGATGCTTAATTATAATTATACAGTTCTTGAATGAAACAAATCGATGGGATAACTAAGGGGGCGTGCAAAAATTACGTAATGGCATGAGGGGGGAGGGGGGTTCGCCAAAAGATTACTATTCATTACGGTGGGGGGAGGGGGGGTTGGCGACTTCATTACGTAATTTTTTAAAGTGGAGAAATCACTAAAGTGGACATAATTTTAATTGTTTTGATGTACAGTACATGTATTTGTAGTCTCGATTTGAAGCCATTGGGCTTAAATTTTCTCGATTTCACTTACGTAGATGAATGTTTAGATTAGAGAAGGTAGCTACCGTTTAAGTCAGGGCTTTCCAATTTTTCAAATGCTAAATGGCAAGAGTGACCTTTGACATCTTATTAAGAGTTTATAAGGGTATAAGGGTAACACTTATCGACTCGATCTTTTACAGGGTTCGTGAGCGATTCCCTGACCAGAGCCAAATTTCCCTGACCAACCAGAGTGAGAACATTCTAACAAGGGTTGGAATTTTTAAAAATTGGCTGTGAAAAACGCATTTAAGAGCCGGTCTCTGGGCCGATCGACCCTTGCTATTGAGAGTTGAAATTTTGACTTTCACCGATTCCGCCCAAATTTGGTGTGGTAGTAGCTTCTGATGAGTTATACTGGACCTGCAAAGATTAGTTCGATTCAACGCTCCAGAGTGGAATAATGCGCTCCGGAAATTTTCGCTCCTTAACTATGGGACGAAAAATTTGGAGCTTATTTTCTCGGGAATTAGTGCGAGTTGCGAATTAATATTTGGGTCTTTTATTAGTTGCTTGAATGTACTGTAATTTTAATAGTGAATTTTTATTTTAATTTAATATTAATATAATAGAACTAGCCGATTATAATTTTAATTTAATATTAATATAATAGTTCCCTGTTAATTTTAATTTAGATTTAATATTAATACTATTAAATAACAATTTTAATAGTATTTTAATAGCATTTTAATAGTATATTCTAAAATGCAGTCGAAAACTTTTGGAGGCACTTCAGCGAACTGGCAAAACAACATCTTTTGCTTGAAGTTGCTAGTGTTAGTTGAAAAATTTATCTCAGATGCAACTCAGAAGCATGTTTCTGCGGAAATTTATAACTGGTTTTTTTTTAATGACTCTGTCTGAACCTGGTTTTATATTGCATTTGAACTCAACCTAGCCATAGAAAAAACTATTGATGTAGTATGCATCAAATTTTTGAAAGGAAAGACTTACATAGTTTATTGACTAGATTCAGGTCCTTTTGTCATTCATGCCTATTAGTGAGAAAAGTTCTACTATTTGCAACTGAAAACACATTCGAGATTCAGAGAGCAGTCAGAAATCATCAATTTTTGTCATTTTCTGTGGTAAAATTATTATGATTTAAATAGTTAACTCCTTCCTTAATTGTCAGACAAGGTTCAAAACTATTAAAATGCTATTAAAATACTATTAAAAATAAATTTTAATATTCACCCCCTCTGTGTATTTTTAATTTAATTTAATATAATAGTAGGCCATCTATTTTAATATTAATATAGATTTAATACTATTAAAATGGCACTATTAATAATAGTTTTATTTTAATATTAATATATTTAAATAACAGTACTTGAATGTCTCTCAAACGCACTGCTTAGATTTACAAATTTCGGAAAAAAATTATTTTCGACCCCCTTTGACCCCATAAAACCCCCCAAAATACCCCCCAGACTGCGCTTTTTTATTTCAGAACTTTGTAGCGCTATTATTTCTGCATTTATTGGTGTAGCCAAATTTGGCATTTGGGCTGCGGAACAACGTCATTTTTGGCCTCAAAGAAATTTTATCCAGTCAGAAAACTGCACAGGTTGACCCAAAAATACAGGAATTTACTTCCAGCTTTTGATTGAGAAGTCGGATCTCTTAGGCTTCGGTCTCATTTGAAAGAGCGCGCCCTGGCCGATCGAACAGTTGGTCGCCAGCCAAAAACAAACCACACAGTCCGGTACTGAAAGAGTCTATAATGAGCACGTTCAGCACATTGCGCTTTTCTTCTCTTTTTGAGTTTTTAAGAGCTACAGGGTGTCTCAAAAAAATGATCACATTTCTTTTTACTGCCATTTCCGCAAATTTTGGCCAAATAGGCTGAAATTTGGACCATAGGTGCCAAAACTCGGGCAATTTTATGTGTTGAAGTTTGGTGCACTAGGCTTGACTCATTTCGAGAAATTTCAAAAAAAGTGAAATTTGTTAAATCAATAGTGAAAGCCGGTCACCGAAAAAATGATCACATTTCTTTTCACTGCCATTTCCGCAAATTTTGACCAAATGGGCTGAAATGTGGACCATAGGTCCCCAAACTCGGGCAATTTTATGTGTTAAAATTTGGTGCACTAGGCTTGACCAATTCTCGAGAAATTTCAAAAGAAGTGAAATTTGGTAATTTCAATACCAAAAGCCGGTCACCGAAAAAACGTTACACTACATTATCGCCTAAACTCTAACGATAGCGTTGGAGTTCATGCGTCAACTTTTTACACACGAATTACCCTGAACTTCTGCGTTTACATCCAAATTTCATCCAATTCCGTCAAAAATTAGAAAAGATATAGGAAAAGGAAATGTTTCCATTTTTCGGTGACCGCCTTTCACTATTGAAATTACCAAATTTCACTTTTTTTGAAATTTCTCGGGATTGAGTCAAGCCTAGTGCACCAAACTTTAACACATAAAATTGCCCGACTTTTGGCACCTATGGTCCAAATTTCAGCCTATTGGGTCAAAATTTGCGGAAATGGCAGTAAAAAGAAATGTGATCATTTTTTTTTGAGACACCCTGTAGTTCGCGAGAGAATCGACCACGTATGTTTGTTTGTTTGTTTGTTTGTTTGTTTGTTTGTTTGTTTGTTTGTTTGTTTGTTTGTATGTATGTATGTATGTATGTATGTATGTATGTATGTATGTATGTATGTATGTATGTATGTATGTATGTATGTATGTATGTATGTATGTATGTATGTATGTATGTATGTATTACGCAAATTTTGTTTAGACCATTCATTAGAAACTGCAAGGTCACAGACCAACACAGACAAAAGAGCAAACCCAAGAATGTCTATAAGGTCTAAAAGATCAGTCAAGCAGATCATCTGTCTCTGTTGCACCACAGTTCATCCTCGTTTTGAAACGGTTTTAAAGTTCTCATCGTTTATCATCGCGCTGTACAAAAATGTAGTCATCACTATCTTGGGGCTGTTCAACATAAAGTTCATCTTCATCCTCAAGGACTAAAACACAATGGCCAACTAAACCATGATGGACTAGCAATTCATTGAACAAATAGTGGGTTGCAATTACTTTCAGTTCGCTGCCGCTTTTGTACAGGGCCGTTTGGCCTAGCCTCCCCTGCTCACAGACAGAATGAGAAAGAAATCGATACTGTGATAATGATACATACATACATACATACATACATACATACATACATACATACATACATACATACATACATACATACATACATACATACATACATACATACATACATACATACATACATACATACATACATACATACATACATACATACATACATACGTGGTCGATTCTCTCGCGAACTGGCTCTTAACCCTTTGTATTACACCTACTCCATATGGAGTAGATCTAGATGCGTTTGGAAGGGCCGGCAGAAGGGCCGCAATTTTTATTAACATAAGAAGATTGGCCAAAATAAGGGCCGGAATTTTTATGGGCCCAGGCGTGAAGTGTGAAGAAATGTGCGATAGCTTTCAACATTTTGCAAAAGCTTTCTTTGGCGAAGAAATAGGCATTAAATGTGAAGATGCTTGCCCGGACGTGTTATGATGAGTCATTGTGACGTCAAACAGCCAAACCTTTCGTTAGTAGCATGTTTTTCAGCTCTGCAAAGGCCAACTTCGATCGCTGTTGATGGCATGGATTCGTGACGTGTCTGGGCGTGTCTGCCTTCGGATTCGAGAGGTCTCTCGCCGTGTCTGCCTCATTTCCAGCACCGCCTGACTTTCGCAATTGAATTATTAGTCGCCGTTGCCGCCCAAAGTGGCTAATTCGGTCCAATTCATGGAATGCCAAAATTTATGGCTGCGAAATTCCCAAAATGCGCATCTAGGGGTTCCAGTCGAGCTGGGGCTCCAAAGGGGGGCGAAAAAATTTTTTTTCTTCGAAAACAATTTTGACTGAAAATTTTAATCTACTCGAAAAGCTACAAAAGCCCCACTTTTAGGTCTCAGTTACGATTTAAAGGCTAGGAATCGTTTTCGACTTTTCCGAGCAGAGTGAAAGTTGTCGATTTTTCCAGGTTTTTGACATTCAATGTGAATATTCTCAAAAACATACCTCTCTATTCTTGAATATTTTACACCAAAATGTAGGTTCTGAATAGCGCTACGAAATTCTAAAAGTCAAAAAAGTGCATCTAGGGGGGTTCCAGTCGAGTCGGGGGTTCTAAAAGGGGGCGAAAAATTTTTTTTCATCGAAAACAATTTTGGACTAAAGATTCTTAATCTACTCAAAAGTTACCTAAAAACCCCAATTTTTAAGTCCCAACTTCCTTGTCAGTAAGAAAGAAATTCAAGTTGGGGGAAATTTTCGTCCCATAGTTTAGGGGTAAGCCGAGTTTGGCGGGCTTATATCTCGAGCGTGGAGGCGTCGGAATTTGGAATTTCTCAGCAGCAGTCGAATAACTCATCAATGTTAGAAGAAAATAAAACTCCTACAGCCCTCTACGCCAAACTTTCAATTTTGGTCTGATTAGGGCAAAGGGCCAAGACTCGATCGATTCAGACACTGACTCTAAGAGTCAGTCTCTGATTCGATCGACTCTCCGCCCTTATCCCTATGTCAAGTTGAAAATCGAACTTTTGCGTAGAGACTGCGTTGGTGTATTAAGAGGCATTCATGAGTTATGTTAAACCTGCAAAGGGTTTATGGATTTGACGCTCCATTCCCGAGATACAAGCCGCCAAAAATCGGAGCAATACTTGTAACTGAACGAAGTAC
>JASANB010005710.1:0-208362 GCA_030248155.1 Sabatieria punctata
ATTGGACTTAAAATTATTACAATCAAACCTTGTGGTACAAGTACAAGGTTGACCATAATAATGCTGCCTTTATGCGAAAAACTCGTTCCCCAAGAATCTGTTTTAACGAACAAAGAAAGGCCGTGACCATATCTGTCTCTGGTAGAAGACCTTGTCACACCCGGCAATGATAATAAAACGATAATTACCCGAGTAAAAGGACTGATAATTCGTGTAATAGTGGTTGGGGTTGTGATGGTCGGTTCAGATGGCTTTCGTCCTTCAAACGTTAAAATGTGTTCTCAAATTATTATTAAACGTTTGAAAAATACCTTTACACCGAACGATGTTAGGGCAGCCTTTAATACGCTCTAGCCGACAGAAGCATAGGCAAAGCTTCGGCGATCGCAGCAGTGCCACCTTTTCGAGCACTTCAAAAGGATCGAGTGAGAAACGCCCGAACAAGCAATTCCAATTGATATTTGAAAAAACCATTTTCTTGACAGTCTTCTTCGCCTTGAATGAATGAATTTTACTTTGAACAAAAAAGTATGCTTACCTCGCCAACTTCCAGGTTTGAGCTATCTATGTAGCCGCTACATCGCAGAGTCGTTTTTTTTTACTTTAATACACAGGATGTATTACAGAAAGAAAAGAAAAAGATCGAGAAGAGTATGTAGCAGCAGTACATCTTCTTTGCGCAGCGCAATGGCTTTGGTTGGGCCAGATGCCCGAACGGCCCCGTTCGAGATAAGGGTACCTTAGAACGGTTTTTATATTTGCATGAAGCTGATACACATACCAAACCAGCAGCAGCAGCATTACATCAGCAGTGTAGAAAGTTATACTTCTTAAAACTTGTAACTTATCAGAACTATGAGAGTGGTATGATGAAGGCCTATTTTGCATGTACGTATGTAGACAATAGTCAAGCACAGACAAGTTAGATGGCAGGTTTATTCGACTACCACATCCTGCTGTATGCGCTTCCGTTGCCACGCTAATCAGCTATCGGTGCGGTATGTTGAAGCTCGGTCTGTCTCCTCACAGTTTTTACTAAACTAATTACACATACGTACGTACGTACCTATGTACATATTTTTTTTTTCTAAATTAATGATCTATAAAATAATATCGTATCAGTGACACTGACACTTTTATTATTAAAATACACACGTGCTATTTCTGTATCGTTAATTATGAATTTATAATCTAAGTAATAAATCTTATACAAACTGAATGAACAATTATTACGACAAATTTCGGGCAAATCAAGTAAATAGCTCATGACGTATTTGAATCCTTCTGCATCCGACAGAGTCCAGAATATTTTTCCAATCTGACTATGCGTATTGATAACAATATATGTACCACAGTGGTGAATTTGGAGCGTTTGGTAAGAGGTGATGTTGCACACACCGTTGATGCAGTGACATCGATTGACCGATAGAACCAGAATTGAAATACATAAAATTGTACCTATAAGTACATATTTCACCCATTTTTTTAGCACAAATTCCATTTTGAATTGAAATTATTCTCTCTACTATATAATATACTGTTCGAATTGAATTAAATGATGTGACTACTTCTGTTGCCAGGAATTTGAGTTTTTGACATGTGTGCGTTTGTGTGATAGAAAGATGGCACGTGACAGGGCGAGTGGAATTACGATAAAATAGACCAAATGTTGGTTTACTTTACAGTATACTGTACGGTTTACAAACTATATGTTTTCTTATTATTTTTCTGATAACAAAAAAAACATAGTCCATATACATTTTTGTACATACAATTATAAACAATTAGGAACCATTAATTCATGTCAGGTAGAAAGTTTTTCAACACTTCGACCTCGTTTGGCAGCAGAACAATTCTGCGGCCTCCACCAGGCCCATCCATCCGTTGACATAGTTGTAACCGCTCGCCCTCATCACCTGAGCGGCGGTCTTAAATTGACCCCGTTCGGTTTCGGTCATCGGATCCCAGATGACTGGACCCCACGTTGCCGCCGCTTGTGCCCACTCGGGCCGGTCATCGAGTCGTTGGAAGGCGAAAGCGATCGTCACGATGTATCCATTGGGTTTCATATTGACGATAACAAACTGATCATATTTCAAGAGTGGAGCGGGTTTATATAGAAGCAAAGTAGAGCAGCAGGATGTATTTGAAGATGACTATCCTAAATTCGGAAACAACAACAACAAACAGTTTAAAAGACAGTCTAAACCAATCGTTAATCGGTCAGACACTATCAGAGCTTTCATATTACACATGACGACACTTTCTCAGTTACAAAGATAACTAACAGTTAATCTGCCTACCAAATTACATAAGAAAACATGCAGTCAATTTACCATTAGACTAGCTGGTTGAAGCAAACAAGTCTCAACCGGCCGACATTCGCAAACATTTGGTGGGTGATTTACACGAGACTTTACTAAACTCATTCAAACAAAACTTGGTATATTTATGCACGATTTGTAACATACACCGCTAAACTACATTGTAGCGGTTTTATTACACATCGATGAGTAATGAAACATAGAGATTAGGCACTCAACTGTTTGGTCACTTTAAACCAACGCTCAACGTCTAATAGTCGCCTGTACAGTCACATAGGGCAGCGGTGAGGGCGGTTCAAGGAGAAGACATGCTGTTGTTACTTGGGGCATACGGTGAGCGCTAAAGCATGGAAGGGGGACTCCCTACCAGGTGTTATTTTCCGGCGCTTCAGTACAATTCACAATTTGGGCGGGAAACCGGTTTGTAAAATACGTTGATGACGTCATTGCGTAAAATGCGCTGATCGATGATGAAATATCGCCGCAATCCGGTTTCCCGCCAAAATTATTAAGGGTACTGTAGCGCCGGAAAATAACACCAGGTAGGGGGTCCCCCTTCATCATCAGAGCCGCAGCGGCCATTGCTGACCGTCGGGTCAGGTTCGCTACTGAACGTAGACGAGGCCGAAGCTATCATCAGCTACGTGGGCCACATCTTAGGCCACACTAATTACGGTGTGGACGATATTCTCGTCCTGGCCTATTATGTGGGCCAGGTAAGATACTTGGCCGAAAAGCTGCCTTTCATTCGCGTTGGCAGCATAGACGCATTTCAAGGCCAGGAGGCCGATGTTGTAATTGTGTCTACGGTCCGTAGTGGCCGGCAGAAAGTTGGGTTCGTAGACAACCCTGGCCGCTTTAACGTGGCATTGACCAGAGCCAAGACCGCCACAGTTGTTTTTGGCGACCTTGGATATTTGCATGATCAGTCGCCATTGTGGCGGCGTTTTCTAGATTATATAAAGTGTGACGATTGTATATGCCATCTGCCTTATTTGGAGGAAGTTTTGGCGGATTATGAGGCCAATGAAGTGGCATATTGATGGTCATGTTAGTAAGGCGCAGACGTTGAAGAGTAAAGTGTTTTCCTCGTATTCTGTTGGTGACACTGAAATACACACAGATACAGATTTAAACCCATTTACAGCTGGACACAATCCACTTATTGGCGGATATGCATTTAAATATGAGACTTTACACTCAGACGCATTGAAAGGAAACTTATCAGTACCACAGTCATTACATGGCAATAGTACGCAAAATTCTCAGGACCAATTGGTGGATTCTACTTTAGTCAGCGCCGCGAGGACCTCCGATTCAGGTAACGAGGGTATTGCCAATCAAATGGCATGTGACACCGAGTCTAATGATTTTTCGGGATCAGAAGAACTACCATTTGAAGACATTAATGATGTAGATACAAATATGGGTTCTGTAAGTGATTTAGCCTCTGGTATGGATCAACAGGGCCAGCGACCTAGTCAGAATCCAATGCGGTATTTCTACAATTCTACTCTGTATATGAACATCATCCTCACATTATTCTTAATTACTTATACAGTGCTCCCTGTGACTGCCGTCACACAGACAGGCGGTCCCATGCTGTGCCAGACTAGCCAAGGCAAAGTAATTTACCAAGTACCGCCAACTTATGTGTGCCCCACACCAAATCGATTTGACGAAGGTGAACGTCCATGTGAGCAAACACTGCGCCTCTACAAACAGAATCACGTAAAGTATAGGACACAGGCATGGCATTGTAAGAAAGTCCGACAACGGGTTCGTACCTTTACATATTTCTTTGGTACCCCGCGCCTGAAGCAAGAGTATACGACTGAAATACCGGTAGATGGTGAGGAGTGTGAACAGATGAAGTTATGGAAGAAGTGCAGTTTTGGACTCTTGACTACAAATGGAGATTTATGGAAAACGGTTAATAAAGTTAATTGGGAATATAGTGGAGGAGGTTTTAGCTGTTGTAAGTGGAATGAATTTGTAGCTACTAATTGTTACCTCATGGGTGCGTGGGTGTATAAACGCCACGGCGAGTCTCAAATGGAGTCAACTGCCGGTCCAGTAGCACATTGCAATTATGATAGTCAGAAATGCCAACTAAAAGATGGTACCTTTCTTATTTGGAAAGTCAATAAGACCGAACACTGCCAATTCCTTAAATGGACCACAATGAGAGGTCAGTTATTGGGTACTGACTGGTTGTCCTCAGACGGTACACTAGCATTAACTCATAGAGATAAGAGTACTGCTACCAACTGTGATGGCGAGACGGTCTTAATCTCAGATCAAGGGATACCATACGTAAAACTTCGCACTGCATCAGTCCGCCGCCAAAGGGATACGATTAGTCAGACGTTACTAACATCTTTCAACAACGTTTCTGAGTCTTTTCGGTTTGTAATCGATAGAAAGCGTAGGTCAGTCAAGGCTGACGGCCCAGTTTCCACTAGCCTTTTAGCAGCTTCCTTACAAGCGATAGAGTTGCGGATAAGTGGAAATATGCAGTACGTTTTTAAGCACACTCTGGCGTCTACCTGTCGTTCCATGGGGAATATTTTAGAAATAGTTAAAGCTAATTTAATAGCCAACCCAACGTTGGCGTTGCGAGTATTGTTGAACAGAACCGATTTGTATGCCAGAGCTGGCGCAGATAGGATAGAAGTTTGGCCTTGCCAGTATCTGCCTAGGTCTGACTACTGGTTGCAATCTATGAATTCTAGTTGCACTCGACAGACACCCATTAAATTTTCTGCGGCAGGAACAATGAATAAGGGGTATGTTGACCCTGTTACTGGAGTTATAGGTCATAGCGGGACCCCAATTGATTGTTCGTTGACTCAAGAGATTCCGATATTACTAAATGGTAGAGCACACTTATACCATGCTGGTGACGGATCAGTCCGCCTAGCTCCTAGGGGAATCCCATTGAATATTTTCCGGTGGAATATGTCTTTCCAGTTGCCGAGAGAAGATACCATCTCTAGACAGCTTCATATGTATTCATGGTCAGAGTTGGACAGTCATGTAAGCTTAAATGACATACTACATAGTGTGTCTCAGCAGCAGCAGGTTCTACAAGAGCTTGGCATAACCATGAATGGTTATCCACCTGCACATCAAGCGGGTCAGGCAGCAAGCACGATTGTGAATCAAGGGCTATTTGGATTTTTATCTGGTTAGGGGCCGTTCATAAACGACGTCGTTCCAGAGGGGGGGAGGGGGGGTCGGCTGAAATGCGACGATAGACGACGCACCAGGAGGGGGAGGGGGTTAGCAAAAAACGACGTCGCTTTTTTATGAATTTTAGGGTACTTCAATTACATTATTTTCGATTTATGCACATTCTGTCAAACGTTTCTCCATACAGAAAAGCTTCCTAGAGTGGTTGTAGGGATTTATTCTATTGATTGCGCAGTATGGTAACAAAAAAACGTGACAGTACTGTATGTACTGCCCTTTTATCGGGGGGGGGGGTAAACCGAAAACGATGTCGCCATAGGGGGGGGTCCCAAGAAACGACGCAAGGCGATTTTGGGGGGAGGGGGGGTCCGAAAAATCGGGATTTTGGAACGACGTCGTTTATGAACGGCCCCTTACCCCTTGGGGTTGAAAGAACTCTTAGTTTTCATAGCCATTTTGTATGTGTACCTCCAGATCATTATAACTCACTGCTGTCCAGTTGGACGGCGTGGCAGTTTTGCCCCGAGTTTTCCTGATATAGCTGGAACAATTTTTGGCTGGGCGAGCCAAATGTATAGACAAATGCGACCATCTCCAACATCCGAACCTCCGCCTGATCCAGTAGCTATGGTCGAGACAAGACGGCATGTCGCTAATAACTCAGAATTAGCGCCTTATAGCCTGAGAGCATTGGTAGAACAAGCAGAGGTGAGACCAAGATTGATGATCCAAGATGAAGAGGGACATCCATTGCCCAGGATTCCACCTCGACCGACACCTTATGAGCTTAGGCACGCGGTAAAATGCAGTGAACGGCGACCGATGCGTCCCGGTTAGCGATATTGACTGACTAGCTTCTAGAACATTCTGCGTCTGTCTGGCGGGCCCTAAGCCTGTCTGATTTCTTCACGTTGGTTGTTAGTGTCTTGTGGCTGGTTGTCTCAGTAAAATAACCGTGTGTAGCCACTGTTTTGGTACGACAAGGCCTCGGCCGCCTCCTGAAGTGAGCTGCCTTCGCCTTCCTAACCACCTGAAGCGTGGTTTTGCTGCGTCCTACTCCGATTGCCTCAGTGTGGCTCGGGTGGTTCCCAGGTCGTCCTATCTTCCGTCCGGCTCACCAATAACGTGTTTATTGGTCGGTACAAAGAGCGTCGTCAACAACCATCGTCAACCCGGTTTTTCTTTCCATTTTCTACTACCTATCCTTCTTCTTTCGCAACTACCTACTGCTTTTTCTACTTGTTTTGCTGTCGGTCGGCCGTTATTTTATTTCTACTTTCTACGTCTTGCGAAATCACCAAAATCACCATCTCTTCTTCATCTCACCACCACTTTTCTTCTCTTCCCTCGGTTTCTTCTGTCCGGCCCTTGCGTGGAACCAGCTGGAGAGTGTCGGGTTAGGACACCACTGAGATTACTATTTATAATTATATGACAAAGGTGAAAACTGTGGAATGTGTTTACATTAGAAGTTTTATGCAAATCAAACAAGTTCCAACCCATCTGTACCCACAAAATGTTGTTATGTCACCCCAGAGCAAAAAATTTTCTTCTCTGCTGACTATGCTATAGTTTGTCGAAGTCAAATACAATTTTGAATAGAACAAACAATTAGCCAACGAAATTTGCAATTGTATTGGTTAATGCAGACTGCTTAGTTAATGGCTATGTCCTGCGCATCTAATTCGAAGCTGGCTTGTTTATTAATGCGCCGGACCTGGCACAGCGCCCAAATCGGCTCCCTGGCCGCTGGGTCGATTAATTAGCAGCTACTCGGCCGGCCAATGGCATTGATAGGCGGGCCTGCAAGTTTAATCGATACAGTGCCGGGCCGGCCTTCAGCGTTAGAGCGCGCCACTGTGTGTGCACAGGTTCCACCGCTGGGGCGCTCGATTGTAAGCGCACATCATTAACACCGTTTTTGTCGGTCAGAATTAGTAGCGCTGCTCTCTATGTAAGTTCATCTTAATCAAATTGTCAGGTATACTGTAGTACATAGTCTGTCCTAAAGCGATACGATTTTGTCTCAGTTGTTCGATTTCAACCAACGTTTTTTACAGCATGGCCGCTCAGTGGACACCAACTGGCTACGCGTTGGCAATTGGCATGGCACACACAGTGGTGCCCCATCAGGGTATCACCTTCGCACAAGCATGTGCACAGTGGGGGCCAGCCGTGTGGGAAGTACTGACGCCCATCCAAAAACAGGGTTAGTTTTTTCGGTCTTATTTTCAAAATAAATTTTAGTAGATTTTGATGGATAAACACAGAATCTCAAAATGACTTTTGCTAGAAAAAAGGTCTGTTTCTCAAATTGACTTTTACTACAGGCTTCAAAACAGCCGCTCATGCGGTGCGTGCTGCTGGCTTTCGGAAGATCGGCAGTGGGACCGAACTGATGGAGGCCGTCGAGTCTGGTCTAACTCCCAGTGAAATCGTGAAATCGACACACTACTGGCGTATTTATGTAAATATGTTATTGCTGTTGGTAGTAGCAGTGTGGTAAATTTTTTTCTATTCTTACGGAAAATTCCCCTATGAGCACAATGGCATTTTCGTGGCATGTATAAACACTTTTTATGTCGATATTCTTCCAAAATTGCAAAATTTGAAGGATTTTTAGTCCTCTGACCGTGCTCCCCGTCCCTATGAAAAGCATGTTTTCGTAAACTAATTTTTGGAGAATTTTTTGCAACTGCAACTAGGGATGGGCACGAAAATTAAATCCGTTTGAATTACGTATTCGTTAAATCAACATTTGCCCATTTTAATTTTCGTATTCGTTAGTCGATACGAAAATCAGAATGCCTAATTCGTATTCGTATGAGTACGAAAATTGATTTTCGTTACGACGATACGACTTCATTTTGTTCCAGAAAAATTAATTTTCGTATTTTCACGGTAGGTTTTAGACTGCAAATAGGGACCCAGTTTAGGCCTTTCAGCATTAAAATAAGCCTTAAATATCAGTTCTGTATGCACAAATTCTGTAGAGCACGATTTCTCGCTAACGCTAACGTGATAATTGTAAAGCTTATATTGCATATACATACCTGTATTGCAGGTACCTACAGTATGTAGTATGCGCTTTGAGCCAAGAGATTTGTCCGTAAGTGGACAGTAAAGCGTTGTGTGTGTAAAATACTGACTCAAGAAACTAACTACTAAAACAGTGCCAGTACTTGCACCAAGATTAACAAGTTCCTTGGGTTAGCTAAGTTAAAAATGCATTCTATAATACTTGTTCAAAAACCGCAAAAATGCTTTAGACATTGCATTGGTACAGTGAAAATGCCGTTGCATGTTAATCCGTTAAATTGCTAATAATTCAGCTGATTTTTTGCTAGCTATACATGAAACGTAATTTTAAATTCGTAACGATAATTTATTTTCGTGTTAGCTGTATTTAATTTTCGTATTCATTTAATTTTCGTTTCTATATTTCTCTGATTTTCGTATTCGTTTTCGATACGAAATTTAAAAATCCTTGACTTAATTTTTGTACTAGTACGAAAATTAACTTTCGTGCCCATCCCTAACTGCAACTAAGTCTGTCAGCAACCGACGTGTCTGTTGCAGTTGTGAGAGAAGGCCGACTTCAATGCTACTGTTCGAGCGCCCGGTGCTGCCGCTGGAGGAGCGGCGGCGACCAGACCATCTCTCTGCCCCAGCAGAAAACTGAGCAGATCGGCGTCTATCGGTTCTCAAGAGAAGGTTACTGCAGCACCGGTACAACAATTATATCAAATACGTGATGCATAACGTGATCACATTATTTAGTCGCCCAAATCCGATAAAACCGATAATCGATGATTTACCATCGTTCATCTTGTCTTTGTTGTCCGTCTGCGTGTTACGAGTTTTAATTTGTACATACTGTATGTTTTTTTCTTTGCCGCTCGTTTACTGGTTTTACTGGTGTAGAGCAGACGGCATAAACATTGATTGATTGATTGATTGATTGAGAAGGAACAACCATAACTTTGAACAGAGGAGCTAACTATAACTTTGTACCACAACCATAATCACAGAGCAGATGTGGCTGCTGCAGTAAAAACACACCACACTCTAATCATCTGGTATGCTAGCATTTAAATGGATCACTTTCAGAGCACAACCATTCCAGCACGGAACCGAGCTTACACTTTAGCTGTCTGATAAAAGGTCCCAGTTTTACTACTTGAAGCTGTTTATTCTTTGTAACTGTTGCATTATACGTTGTATGCGCTTATCATCAAATCAAATGATTGTCTCCCTACTTTGAAAAATCAAAGTTGTTCCGAAAGCCGCTTGTTAGTGCAGCGAAAACATAAAAATGCCGTGTGTTTTTCTAGTTTTGCACATGTGCCAAATTGGGCGAATAGGAAACCGGAGATGAAATTCTACTATGTGTAATATCGTTATGTAAACATAGTCAAGCTTTTCAAGACAGGCAAGTCCAGGCCCTGTCCAGCTGTCGTAGTAAAGTGACAGCCGTTCAAGGATGTGTGTCACGGTTGACGCGCACTCAAATTGCGATTTGTACGCAGCCGACTGTTGTTTGCGAGAGTTTTCAGTACCGGTTTTATCGTCAGAACATTGAATCGGCGCTATCTCAACCGGCTGTTGCCACGACTTCTCAACCAGCCCGGTAAGCTGCTAATTTGTCAATGTTGGTGGAACAGAAGCCAACTATTTGGAGTCGTTTTGGCTTCAAACGGCACATGATCAACCGCTCTGTCCACTTGTTGGAAAAATTCGTTTCTGTATAGTGTAAAGGCATTTTAAAAATAAAACTGAATGAGAATCATTTACTGGCCCAGAACACTGTAATACTGTACAGTTGACACAGGCTCAACCGTGACTGGTACAAATAGCCATTGCTTCAGGCCACAGGATGTGAGGGACGGAAAAAACACCCGGAAAAAACGGTTTTTTCTAAGAGTCAGAAAAAAAACATAAATGGTGGAAAAAACACTTTCTAGCAAATTTTTCACATTTCGAACACCGATCGCTCAACATGAATGAATTTGTACCAGTACATACTGTACTAAATTATTAGTTTCTCTTATTTTTGACTATTTTTTCTTCCTACCTCTATGGGAAGGGCGGTGTATACTGGTTTACATCCCTGGGTAGATTACTCTCCAAGCTCTACGTTGCATGCCATTCCTCGCAATGCCAAACATGCAGATCTGCAATTTGTGCGTGTTATCGAAATATACTGAGCAATGCGTCGCAAGCTCTTTGGCATCTGATTCAAGACTAAAACTTGTTTTAAACCGGTGTTTCTGCTTCAGATTGCCGCTGCACAAAAATAAACTGATAATTATTAAATAATAAAATAACCATCTGTCTTAAGAAGACACGCAGATGTGACCGTTTTTTTTTCAGCCATGCAAATGAAGCAGACTGCCTGTCACTCGAAGACGTTTGTTTCTCAAGGGAGAGACGCCGAAAGAGCAGGTGTACCTGGGTGGTGTGCAGCCAGGAAGGGAACCAGGGTGAGTACGGTCGGTTCACACACACAAACACATCTATGTTGCAAAGTTTAAACAGTTGCGGTATCGGTCTTGTCAGTCTTCGAACGTCCGAAGGAAAGACTTACGACAAGTGCATCACTTGCTAGAAGTCCCAATTAGGGAACGACCGGAATTCCGATTCCGATTCCGATCGGAACTGGCAGTTCCGATTCCGATTCCGAACTCAGAGGTCTCGGAATTTTTCGGAACTTCGGCTAAATGTTTAGGAAATCAAACACCAATTCTATGTGTACTATTGCGTGTCTTCTTTGTTGTGCAATCGACAATCTGCATAGTTTAGTAATCCATAACCTACATTGTACTGTAATCCCACTAAGTAAAAAATAAAGTTAGCACTACTCCGTTGTGGAAGCACCTGAGTCTGAAGAACTCGGCAGTCTTCAAACGCCTCAAAGATTTTGATCAAAGCCAGTGAACGGACGTTTAAAGTGGCAAAACACATTTTGGAAGGCAACAGAAGTCACTTGAAGCCTGAAAAATAGAGTGCGAACAATACCTGAAAGACCCAATACCATTGCGAAATACTTCTAAAACGAAGATGAATAATATTTGGTCCTAATGCAGGCTAAACCGCAAATTTAACAAATTCTTCTGGAAAAGTTGAAGTCATAGGCTAAAAATACAAAAACAGCCGAAGAAACCGTAAAAATATCTCAATTACCGTACGAAAGTTTGTTTTATAAAACGAGATAAATCAGAATGCACATGTTACTTGCTGCAGATGTACTATGTTCAAAATGGCTCGGTTTCCTGTTTCGGAAGCACTTATTTTCGCATCTATGCAGGCAAGATAATTACTAGCTTTCTTAGTAGGTGATTATAATTTACTTGGTATCGAGTGGCAAACTCCAACTGTAGAATCAAATAGTCAATTTGATAAATTCTCTGGTGAAAGCGGACGTTAGGTCAAATGTCCTCCAGCTGCTCTTTCTGGTAGAAGCATTTGAACTCTGGAAATTTAGAACCATTCGGTTTACAATGACGTTGTCTGACCAGTCTTAAAAGATTCGAAATTGCATTCAAACAGAAGCTAGCCACATAGAAAGAAACTATTGATGCAATAATTAAAAAGAAATTTTTGAAAGAAAAGAATGTTATGTCGGTTATTGAGTAGATTCAGGTCCTTTTGTCATTCATGCCTATTACATTAGTGAGGAAAGTTCGACTGTCTACAAGTGAAAACAGATATTTCAGATTCAGAGGGCAGTCAGAAATCTTCAATTTTTAATATTTTCTGAGGTGCAATTATGGTTGAAACAATCTTGTAGGTAACTCCTTGATTGTCAAACAAGGTGTAACTATTAAAATGCTATTAAAATACTATTAAGAGTAAATTTTAATGTTCAGCCCCTCTGTGTATTTTTAATTTAATTTAATAGTAAGTCCTCTATTTTAATATTAATATAAATTTAATACTATTAAAATGGCACTATTAATAATAGTTTTATTTTAATATTAATATATTAAGAGTCAGTCTCTGGGCCAATCGAGTTTCAGTATTCAGACCCAAAAATGAAACTTTGGCGTGGAGGGCTCAAAGTTGGAGGACTAATACGTATGGATAGGTTATATAACCACCGCAAAGGATATCCCGATTCGACGCTCCACGCTCGAGATACGGCCTTCTGAAAATCGGTCCGCTTAACTATGGGACCAAAATTTCAAAATCGAATTTCTAGCGCACTAATCAGTATTGGGACTTAAAAATTGGGGGTTTAGGGTAATTTAGAGTGCTTTCAGAATCAACGGTCGAATTCCATTTTCAATGAAAAAAAAATTTTTCGACCCCATTTGGAGCCCCCTAGCTCGTCTGGAACCCCCCTACACCGTTTTTTTATTTCAGAATATTGTAGCGCTATCAATTCCCTACAGTTTGGTATAAGCCACATTTTCTGACCCGTGGAAGAAAGTGGTGAAATATGGCTTCAAATTTGAAAAATCCTCAAATTTTTAGTTTTGGTTTTGGTTTTAGTAACTAAAAATTTGAGGATTTTTCAAATTTGAAGCCATATTTCACCACTTTCTTCCACGGTTCAGCCAATGTGGCTTATACCAAACTGTAGGGAATTGATAGCGCTACAATATTCTGAAATAAAAAAAACGGTGTAGGGGGGTTCCAGACGAGCTAGGGGGCTCCAAAGGGGGTCGAAAAAATTTTTTTTCATTGAAAATGGAATTCGACCGTTGATTCTGAAAGTACTCTAAACGTTACCTAAACCCCCAATTTTTAAGTCCCAACACTGATTAGTGCGCTAGAAACTCCAGCAGGAAATTTTGGTGCAGTACGAAAACTAAAAATTTGTTGATTTTTCAAATTTGAAGCCGTATTTCACCACTTTCTTCCACGGGTCAGCCAATGTGGCTTATACCAAGCTGTAGGGAATTGATAGCGCTACAATATTCTGAAATAGAAAAACGGTGTAGGGGGGTTCCAGACGAGCTAGGGGGCTCCAAAGGGGGTCGAAAAATTTTTTTTTCATTGAAAATGGAAATCGACCGTTGATTCTGAAAGTACTCTAAAAGTTACCCTATGCCCCCAATTTTTAAGTCCCAACACTGATTATTGCGCTAGAAATTCGATTTTCAAATTTTGGTCCCATAGTTAAGCGGACCGATTTTCAGAAAGCCGTATCTCGAGCGTGGAGCGTCGAATCGGGATATCCTTTGCGATGGTTATATAACCTATCCATACGTATTAGTCGTCCAACTTTGAGCCCTCCACGCCAAAGTTTCATTTTTGGGGTCTGAATATGGCAAAGGACCAAGACTCGATCGGTTCAGAGACTGACTCTTAAAATCACAGTAGCGCTGACTCATCGCCGTTCCAGAGCTTTCTGAATGTGTCAGATGGTCGGTGGAGCTTCATGTCCGTCAATGCGTTGAAGAAAGGCTGCGCCAACTTAGAAGGTTCTGCAGCTGCCAGCTAAGCTCACACCTCTTTGGCTGGGATCACGCTCTCAGCGCCCACGAGGGTAGGATGCGGTCTGATACAGAACAGTGCAGAATGCCTTTAGAGTCTGAAAACAATGCTAGCCTTCATTATGGCTCAGTTAGTAAAGATTATCTAACCAAAGCACAAACCTCATCAAGGCGCTGTTTTAGGGTGGATTGGGGTCCCGAATTGTCACCGTTTTTTATAAAAAAGGGGGTTATTTAGTTAATTTAGGGGTAGAGAGAGGAAATAGGGGTGACAGTAGTGTAGCTAACTATTAGCGGCACATGGTTCGTGCTTGCGGCTGAGATTGGCACCAGCGAAGCTCCAACACCGTTTAATTCTCCCGGGCACACAACTCTGTCTACTAAACAAACGACACCCTTATATAGCGGGCCATATAGTCATACAGCCGGCGGCGCGTAGGCCGCCGGAAATACCATCACCTGAATAATACACCCACAGCGACTAACTCTAATTGCAGTGAGTGACAACTATCCTCCTAAAAGCAAGTGGCGTCCCGCCACCAAGACAACACATAAAGCTACAATTGATAGCAGACAAGGACAAGTGCAAGAGTATCATGACCCTGGATGGCATTTTCTTTTTTTCTTGATGGGGACATCCCTTTACAGCTGATAGTTCTGGTTGAAGCATCGGTTCTATCTAGGCTCCAACTGTAGTCGACGCAGCTGGCAGCGATTGCAGTTTGCAAGGGTGCAGTCTGTGGTCGTTGTTGCAGAAAGATACAGCCGAAGGCGAGCCACCAACTTCCGATATCGGTACAGTATACCGAATCATCGCCTCTCCTGTGCCACGGTTGGTAGGTAATGGCAGGTCCCGTGGAGGTTTGAAAGAAGGGAGTCTGCTGCAGCAGGAGGCGGCATATGCACGCTTGTCCTGTGCCAGGTTCAGAAGAGAAGTGGTGGAGTGCGGGGTGTTTTTTCAAGGTGGCATGGACAGTAGTGGTGCACCGTTGTTTGTATTTCAGAAAGATCTTGCATGCCAAGTTGTCTCTTGTTCATGTAGTGCTGAAATTTGCCATCCAGAGTTCATATAGAAATAAAATACGATTATTGTGACATAATATTGCCCAAGACCTGCACCCATGCGTTGTTATATAAGTAACCAGAGTCTTGCACAGTGTTAGTTAGTTTACGATAAGCCATATAAAAATACTGTTATGCAAGAGGCTGGTAGAGGCATGTACTGGGGCTTAAAACCCTGTGGAGCCCCAGGCTCCCTTACCTCTAGAGGAAGCTGTAAGTTCTAGGACATCGCCTTAAAATTTCTACTAAATTGCGAAGCTCAAACACCTCATTGGGTGGCGCAACAGCAGTAACTGATTGTTCTTCAGCCATGTCTAAGCTACGGTTTTCAGGGAATTGTTGCTGACGATTGGCCCTAGCCTTTTGTTGTTTGGTTTGACTACGTGTTAGCATACGCTACAGTAGCCAAGAAAGAAAGTAAGAAAGGAGCACTTACCGATTTCTGAATGAACTCAAAGATATTTCCATAAAAAAGTCGACTTTCAGTTTTTTCTTTTTATAATTACCAAGCAGACTGGTAAAGAAAAGACTTTTGGGTTTCTTTATATAAGGAAAATTTAGGGTGCCTAAAATCGGATCGTGGGTCAGGACCTCATTTTAGTCAGGGCAGTAGGTGTTTGAAGTGTATGAAATCTACCATAACTGGATTTATTACGAAAACAAACAAGATTAGTTGGATAGTTTCTGGGGTAAAGCGTGAATGTTTTGATTTCGGGAGGTCACCGTCGGTGGAAGAAAAGAAGGTGGTTTAATCTAAGATGTGTTGTAAAAACATTGACCTTTCACAGCAACTAGTTGTACCCGTTTCTGTCAAATTGTGTTAAGGTTAAAATTCTGATAACCGTCAGAACTTACAGTATTCGTTACCTTGTTTAGGTAAACGTAATTTAGCTTGATATTGTCTCAAATTTCAAACGCAACTCCCTTCTACATTTGACAAAATGCCTTAAGCTATCGGCGCTCAACTCTACAGCTCAACGGATGCTTAAACTTTTGTTCCTACCTTCGTCTCCTACCTAGGAGTAAATCATCGGCTCACCAAGGCCGGAACAGGGAGAGAATCATCGGCTCACCAAAGCCGGAACACCAAAATGAAAAGTAGCTACTTACCAATCCATCCTCGCTCGGCTGACCCCCACTTATTTATTAGTCAGTCTCACATCGGACCGCCTGCTGTGTGTTGAGGCCCTGCATTTTCTCGGTTTTCTGAAGGTGGTCGCAAAATTATTGCGCCACCATAACTTCCAGGCCGATTTACACTATAACATTATACAAACTAAAGAAGAAATGCACCGAAATCTACCTACCTTGGGCGGCGTAACGGTTCGGTAGTAGCTGTTGTAATCCAGGTTACGGCGAGTGACAGTTAAGCCCGATTTATAATGACGCTTCGGCCAACCGCGCTGCGCATAGCCTCCGCCGACCGCGGGCCGGGCAGCGTGATCTGAGCTTTGGCCGACCTCGCTTCCCAAATGTCAGTTTACAATAGCGCCGCGCCGGGAAGCCTCACACACCGTAATTATGCAGTTGATGTGCATGTTTACACCAATTGGCACTAGTTTAGCGTTTGTTGTTGGTACTGTAATTATAAATAGATCCTTCTCTCAGGGTTGCCCTTCTCTCAAAATGGCAAAATTCAGACAGATTAGCCGAAAGAAACGTGCTGTGTTGTTGATGGGTGTTTTGACTGGAATCGCTATTGTGGGCAGCCAGCGAAGGAGTCGAAAACGTTGGGAAGTCCACCCTATTCAACAATTGCGAGAGGCCTTTGGCGATTTTCATCATCTCTTTTCTCAATCGAGACAGTTTGAGGACCGTTTCGTGCAGCAGTACAGAGTGACCCCGGACCAATTCGATTTCATTCTCAGCAAAATCAGTCCGCAACTGGAGAAAAGGTCGGCACGAACCCCAATCAGTCCGGCCGAACATCTTGCGGTCACTCTCCGTTATCTAGTGAATGGAAATTCTCAGCTTGACTTGAGTTTTCATTATCGACTGGGCCACGCTACTGTCACAAAAATCGTTCACGAAACCTGCCGCGCCATCTGGAACGTTTTGGGATCAGAGTATGTGACTGTGCCGAGCAAACGCAGTGAGTGGGAAGCTGTTGCAGCCGGTTTTTGGGAGAAGTGGAACTTTCCGCTGTGTTGTGGTGCGCTAGACGGAAAACACATCAACATTAAGGCGCCTCCCAGAGCCGGATCGTTGTATTTCAACTACAAGAAAACCAACAGCATCGTTTTGCTCGCCCTTGTTGACTCTGACTACTGTTTTCTCTTCATTGATGTTGGAGCCTATGGCAGGAACAGTGATGCTGGAATCTTTCAGTCTTCTTCACTCAAAAGCAGGGTTGGGTAGCTGTTAAAAACACGTTATTAACACGTGTTATTAACACGTTAATAACACGTTATTAACATGAGGCTTGTAAATAATTCGAATTAGTGTAAAAAATTATTTTAAGCTTCCCGCAACTCGGGATGCATCCAGCGCTTCATAGAATGATTATTTACCGTACTTCTGCTAGTTATTGAGACCTTCAACAGTCTGACTACAAACTTAGTATAGTAAACACATGGACGACTAAAAACTACTGGACACGAATCGACCCCAACGCCCGTTTTCACAGTAGGCCTACTTTCAAACGGCCGTATCTTTGGAACCGTTCGACCTACAATCAATACAAATACATCTTTAGAATCGCCACCGTGTGAGGAATCCAATTCCGTGCTCAAATCACTTCCATAGGACCATATAAAAAGTTCATTTTTTTCCATGGCGAAAATTAGGATTACCAAGCAACGTTGCGCAGATTAGAATGCAAATTCAACCAGAGCTCAAGCCCCTCTACAACTTTGGTCATGAAGCCCAAAACCCTCCTCCGACGCATCTGTAAGAAGTTATTCGCAAAAATCTATTTATTCATTGAACCTATAGAAACGGGCTGTAGTAATCCAGATGAGTGCGCTAATTGGAGTGATTGCACAGCAAACTGCCAATACAATAGGGCAGGGTCTCAATAACGAAGCAATTGTCGAGCAACACCCAGTATATTTTCAGGGAACATACTTTATATCACCACAGAAATACCATAAATAATAGCTCAGACACTGTACTATGAAAGCAGGACCATTTTAAAGGCATCTTTCCTTACAGTCAGCGACTACGTCCAAACTTTGTTATCTTGGCTTGCGCACTGGGCTTAATACCAGAAATAGAGAAATAGTGAACTTCTTGACCAGGTTTTTGCACATGCAGTTGAAAAATTTAGTCAAGAATTCGGGTGAACGAGTGACTCTGCAGTGCAGACAGGAAAGCTCAGACACGAGAATGTCCAGCAACTGGAAATCCTCTTCTAACAGCAACAAGACGGCTTCAACCATACATGTGTTAGGGGGTTTGGGGGGGTTATTCCCTGCTGGAAAGGCCAACCCCCTCACCCCCCGCAAGACAGGTTAAGGAACCCCTCTACCCGACCCATGAGAGTGATTCGGAATCTGGTCTTTTCAGTCGGTTACAGACCAGTGAATGATTTACTGTTTTCATAATGCTGTTGCACTGTTATGTTTCTATATAAAACTGCAATACCCTTTTAAATGATTACCTTATGGCCATGAAATAGTGTTTACTAGGCTTTTGCCATGCTGCTGGAGCAAATTCAGGCGTTTTTGAATTTTTAACAGGTTTTTATGTTAATAACACTGTTATTAACGTTATTAACACTGTTAATAACAGGTCTGAATTTTTAACTGTTAATTATACAACCCTGCTCAAAAGGGCACTCGATGAAAATCTGCTATACCTGCCCCCGACCTGCAAACTGCCTGGATCTGAGACCATCTCTCCTTACTGCATTGTGGGTGATGAAGCGTTTCCACTGAAACCAAACATCATGAAGCCTTACGCTCAACGACAGCTCGACAACGATAAACGCGTGTTCAACTACAGACTGTCGAGAGCTAGAAGAATTGTTGAGAACGCTTTTGGCAGCACGCTGGCAAATATTTCGCAAACCAATCAATGCGCACCCAATCAACGTAGATTTCATGGTAAAGGCGAGCTGTGCTTTGCACAACTTCTTGCGCAGGACTGACTCCTCTGATTCATACTGTCCGGCTAGTTTTGCCGACCGCCCCCTCTCTGACGGCAGTGTGCAAGATGGAAGTTGGAGAGAGATGCAGGTCGGAAACGGACTTGGTGAGCTAGGAAGAGTTGGAGCAAACAACGCGCCCAGAGCGGCCGAGCAAGTGCGCGCCAGCCTGAAGAATTTCTTTCTGAACGAAGGGGCACCGGCAGCAAAGTATGGTTGGTAGACGAAACTATTGATTTGACGACTTTATTGACACAATCACCATAATCATGTAAAGCTGATTTCTGATTAAAATTTCGCGATAACATTTCGAGACATAAAAAGACAAGAACTTTAGAGATTGAATTCATTTTCCTTTATATCTCGATTAGCATAGGATCATTAAAGCAAAGTTTGAAAAATGAATTCAATCTGTAGTCGAAACAGTTTAGAAGAGAGTAGCGTTTTGCATCTGATGATACACACGAGTGTTCTGAGGGGTAGTAGGAGGGGCCACATTCGAAGGCCAACTGGCGGGACTGGAGAACTGCTGAGGGAGCTGAGAGGGAAACTGCAGTTCGTAGATCAGATTTCGCATTTGGACTTTGATCAGCTCTCCCTGCTGAACCGGAAGCGAGTTGAGCACAGCTGTGACCATTTTGCCAAACAGTTCGTTTCCGGTTGGTTCCTTTCTTTCGTCATCTTGCTCAAGCATGACATCCTTGAGCAACTGAAATTGGGCCAGAAGCGTGTCCTGGAAGTCAGAATTGTCTCTATTTTCGCTTTGATGCGGTGCCTGAAGCTGTAGACGTTGCTGCGGTTTGAGAGGCAGGCGCGGACACTGCGAAGACAGAATCGAGACCGCCACTAAGTTCATCTTCAGGCTCTAGCTCTGGTTGCATCTCTCCTCCTTCATCGTTCTCGTTCTCTTTGCCCTCCTATGTGGTAAGATTGTCACTCCTGCTGAAAGCAAGATAGCAAGTTGGTTGTATTATTATACTTGACAAAAGCTACTACCTTTTGCGATCGGACACGAACGGAGCCAAAAATTCCAAAGCTTGCATGTACGGCCATTTGGACTGAACTCCTGCCTCAGCCCCGCTCGGCTTGCTTTGCTTCTTGCTGCGGTACTTGTCTCTCAGACTTTTCCAACGCTGCCGAATTTTGTTTTCATCAGCATTGACGGTTTGAGCGATTTGTTTCCAAGCGTCGTTCTTCAGATTGGCATTATGGTACTGAGGGGAATTCGTTTGCCACAAAAAGGGCGCTCTCTGACTAGCTCAATCAATTTCTCCTCAAAAGACATGCAGTCGGCCGCCATTTTCGCTCTCTTCATAAATAACCTGACGTTTAAGGGTGGAAAACGCGAGCGGAAAGAGAAATCACTTTAGTTTGCTATAGGTATGGCTGACTCATGCGCATCTAATTATGCTATTACGGTGGGCCGCGCTTCTTGAGTTGGACGGCGGCGAACTCGAGCGTCGGGGCGCAGCGAGGCGAGGCTGAGCGAGGTCGGCTGCGAAGCGTCATTGTAAATTGGGCTTAAATAATTCACGACTGCTCTTACCACCGCCAGCTAAAACGCCTCAACTGCTCTGCTTTCGTCCACTAAAATAGTTCACAGCTGCTCTGCCTCCGCCAGCTAAAAAGTTACTACCTCTGCTTTCGTCGACTAAAATAGTTCACAGCTGCTCTGCCACCGCCAGCTAAAAAGTTACTACCTCATCTCCGTCGGCTAAAATAATAATTTGCTCTGCCTTCTGTCGACTAAAGTAAAGCTCTAAATCGCAACAAAACTGCGTCCGCAACAAGTTTATTTTCATGAAAATGCAACCAAAGCAAACTCATAATTATAAACCTCCATGACCAGTGACGTATCCAGGATTTCGGAAGGGGGGATGTAAAATTTTGAAAGTGCCCGGTTGGGTCGCTGCCCAACCAGGGTAAGAAAATTTAGCAAAATTTGCCTTCAAAACCGCGTTTAAAACACATTCCACGCTTAAAATTAACAAAATTTACAAGTTTTAGTGGTTTAAAGTGACCTGGTTGGGCTTGTGCCAGACCAGGGCAGAAAAATTTTGAAAATTTAGCCTTCAAAACGCATTTTAAGGGCATTCTGAGCACAAAATAGACAGTTTTGATACATAATTCATTAGTTTCGCTTATTTTTGACAGACTTTCTCTTCCTACACCCCCTGGATACACCACTGACCGTGACTGATATAAACAACGTCTGATCCGAATTAGAATTGGTCCTCAAATCCCAACGCCTCCAATTGGCGCCTTGCTTCGTCTGCAATAAAAATAAAGCTATTCAACACTTCGAAGCGAATTATTTGTACAATTCTAACCTGTGTTCAAATAAGCCGCCTCGTATTCGAGACGATGTATTCTCTCCGCGAAGATCCGATCTAAAATAGTACGAAGAGTAAGAAACAGAGCAAAATAAAGTAAAGTTACCTTGTTCTTCCTGATCGCGAACAGGGTCCTCGAGGAGCATTGGTCGCATCGCATCGGCAGCGGCTGGCCGCAGATTCATCACAGGTTCTGACCAACTACAGCCTACAAACTCTTTGTACAATGCATTAATTAATAGCAATTGGTAGCAATTGTAGTGTTTCCAACCAAATTTATTATTTGAAAATAAATAAGTTCTAAATTGGATATCTCAACCATCAGAAGAAATTTGGTTGACACCCAAATTCAAGAATTTAATTTGTTATAAAGTTGTCGTTTACTTCATGATTTTGGTCAAATAATAAACATATTTTCTACTTGATTGGAAAACACTAGTACCGGGCTGCTCCTCTGGGGTCCAGACCAAGCGCTCCGCGAAGGTGCGATCTGAAATAAAATAGATACTGTAAAAAATGAGTTGACAATTAAAGAAAAAACTTGCCTTGCTCTTCCTGTTCGCGCTGTTGCACGCGAACAGGGCCTTTGCGGAGCACTTTCCGCCGCGCGCCAGCTGTTCTCTCAGCGGCAGACGCTGGTCCCGGATTCGGTTCGAACTCCGACCGAGTAGGGCCTGCAAATATATGTACTGTGCACAAAACTAGTGTAAACAACATACCAGCTTTCTCCTCCTCCGGGTTCGTTCGCTCGTTCGTTTGGTCGTTTGTTCGCTCAAAGCCGTCTAAAATTTTTAATGTGGACAGATTCCAAAACATCAGATTTTAGTAGTTGAATTGTTACCCGGGCGAGCCGGACTGATGCTAAAAAGACACGTTTTTAATCATAGTTTTCAAAACTGTATTCTATCTTACTATCGATAGTAGTGGTCTTCGTCTTCCCTTGTATAGGGAATGGGCCACTCCATCGTTTCTTTGGCTTCGTCATAGCTGAGGTATCGGCCCCTGGGCATTGTTCCCATCGCTTTTCGCGTGCACAGCGATAGTAACAAATCAGCCCAGGAGCTTTCTCGCGAATTCTCCAGGCAGATCCGAGCCAGCACTACTACTGCAGTGACTACGTAGATCGCTGGCTAGTCCGAAGAGGGACAGTAGTGTGGCCCGGATAAGAACAGTACAGTCCCTAAACCAGAACATGACGCACCAGGCTAAACAATACAGTATCAGTAAAAAATAGGAAAAACAAAGTAGGTCTAAAATACTTTCTGCCCGGAGCTGCATTGTTTCGCGGATCGAATCGATCCGCTGCGGCTCAAACGCCAAGACCAGCCCGAAGGGCCTTCAAAAGAGAAAAACAATTGCACTGAGCTCGGAATACATACATACAGTAGATATTTGTCAACTCACTCTCGGTACTGCTCGATCAGCAGCCGGAGCACCCTTTCTAGATGGTATGGGCTTGCGCCCCTGATCGCAATGGGCGCAGCGGTCTCATTGGACTGGCCCTGGGGTCGAGCCGCAGTTCGGATTGTTGTCATCTGTTGGCGACCAATCTGGGTGGCGTAGTCATTGGTAAACAGCCACCCCAGAAAGGTCGCCAACAAAAAAAATCTAAAATTACCAAATCAAATCGCATTCCCACAACAGTTTTGATTCAAACAACTTACCTCGCCTCACGCCTAACGCCCTGTGTATCGAGCCGCCTAATGGACGAGTTGGGCATAGCAAGGCCGACTTTCGTGCCGTTGCTCCCCCAGGTCAAACCTACGCGGCCCCAGAAACCGGGTTTTGAGGCCCTTTTTAAGATCTGCCAAGGCCAGGACTAATCAGTCGGTACAGTCAGTAGTTGTCGCGGCTTGCTCTGTTGTACATCCGAGTATGCACGCTGCGTGCTAGTTCAGCAGCAAGCGACGAGACTGTACATTCGAGTATGCAAAATGAACGGTACGTTTTGAACTGTGATGGGCGTTAAAAATAAAGTTTTTAGTTACCGGAGATTTCCACTTAGTATCCCACCCCACTTAATATCCCACTGGGATATTACATGGACCCTTGTTCCGCTTTATATCCCATGGGATATTACTTGGCGGCAATGTTCATGTCAAATTTGTAATAATTTTCTTTACACATGCATACTGTATCTATGATAAAACATTGTTCCGCTAAATAATTTTGTTTGATTGAAAGAGGACACGTTGGTAAAGCGCAACTTTTATGTATTATGTGTGGTTGTCTACTCTAGAGAATGCTTCTTCAGTCCGACTCTCATCCATATCATAACCACTTTGGTGCAATCCCAGTGGAAAAGGCCAAATCTGACCTGGGCTATTTTCAATCCTACATTCACAGTGAACGGGATCGGCTCCTTTACCGCATTGAGCAAAACCTGTTGCCAAGTCCCAATCGAGATGAGATGGAGCTATACATTAAACGCCTGCAACTAAAATTGTCGATTCTGGAAATGGAAACCGCGTTATGGAACTGTGGACTCAGCTGGGATTGACCTGCCGACACAAGAACAACTGCTAGTTCGACCGGGAATGATGAGGCTTATTGACACTAAGGTGGGAGTAGACCTACCAACTGTTTGCTACGCTCTGATCAAAGATCGATCGTCTATAGCCGCCATGGGCCTCCACGTTCTCGTAGCTTTAATAGATGAAGGATATGGCGGATCAATTCATATCCTGATGACCAACCTCTCCAATATTCCTTGTACTCTTCAACCGGGGCAGTATGTCGCACAATTACTATGTATACCTATTTTGCAGCCGTATCTATTGCCTGTGGCTAAACTAAACCCTCAGTGTGGGGAAATCATAGTTTTGGATCAACTGATTAATAATGATACCTATTCGTAAGTAGGTATGGGCGACCTTTTTTAATAATTCGCGCTACGACAACGAAAATATGCTAAAAGGGCCGATAGCATGACCGCATAGGACAATTCACGCAAAAACCGCATTCGATTTCATTACAAATCAGAAAAATGCGATTTAATGACAGCCGCCTGCGAAGGACTTTTCTATGGCGCACTTGGTACCATTTTTATTATGGGAAATATATTTGAAGAACTCGCGCTACAAGAAAAAGTTTGTGCTAAAAGGGCGATAGCATGACCGGATGCGATAAATTACGCAAAAAACCGCACTTGATTTCGCGAAGAATTAGAGAAATTCGTGTTAAAAAAGTTTTTGTGTGAGCCGCGCAGTTTAGTAATTAGCATTTGGTCGCACGTTTAAACTGGGACTGATTTTCTGTGGAAATTCTCAACAGGCGTCTCAAAACCTTCCAACTGGTCATGCCACGCTATGACCCTCATTTTGTTTGCATTATGCAGAATATGAGATTCAAATTTACCTAGTACGCATTGTGTAACTATGTAATGTAAACATATTTAACAAACATAACTGCTTCCAATGGGAGCCCTGACTTTTATGCATAGTCATTTCAAAGGCCATTTGGATCGCAACCTGATAACGTGTCACAAACACGTCTGGTGCACTATCAAAGTCGCCTCGCACTCTCTCAATATCTAGCAGCTCATCAATGTTGTTTGTTTCTTTTCACTCCTTGAACTTTTCCAGTAGCACCGTTCATTAGCCCATTCTCAATGTTGATGTTTCTTCTGAGTAGGACAGTGACTCTAATGGCAATTTCAACGATTTCCTCTAGCCCTGCTGTCTTAATTGAGTCCATTTTCTGAGCGCTCTTAGTCCTTTGTTTCCTTTTCTTGCATTTGACATTTCATATGAGGATTGAGGTCCTCGCATGGGAAATAAATGATATCCAATCCAAGCATATATGCCACCAGTTCAATGACTTCTGCCTTTGTGACTAAACAAGGTAGGTTCGTTTGAAAAAACAAAGTCAAGAATAGTACCGTTTCTTTCAGTACATTTGAATGACTCGCTCGGTCTTGGACGCAATTGCGTTCTGTATTTCCCGCACCTTGGTCTGCTCCAAAACCACATGGGTTATGTCCTAAAATTTATATATTAGATCTGAAATTGTAAAAAAAATTCGTACATAATTTGCTAAAAACAAATACTTGTTAGAAAATCGAATGTGGGTTGGGCGAAAAGGTCCCCTATAGGGGGTCCCCATAAGAGATGTAATCAGTCGGCACTTTGTGGCACTGTAGTCGGTCCGATTTGAGGGCACAAAAAGTTTTACCTCTGCACAGACTAATAATGAATAGATAGCAAATCGAAGCATAAAAAGACTTGCTCATCCAAAAAGGACGTCCGATCAGAATAGAAGCAGGAAGCTTGTCGACGTCCATCGCTGAAGGTTTGACCGCATCTAACACACACGCGAGATCTGGCATCCTCCATCTTGGCAGTGTTGTTTTCAGAGGAGAAGGCATTAAGTTCAACACCGATTTTCTAAGAGCAGAGAAGAAATCGCCAGGCAAAAATAAGCAGCGATAGGTTCCAGAGGGAGACAGAGCTAATGAGATCAGTTTTGAAGCAAATACCCAATTAAAACTAATTAATTAATTTCTTTTTACACATGACCATCCGGTACAGAGCACACGGTGCACCTACAAACAAGAATTTGAGAAGAATAATACACCAATGACTAATAGCTTACTTACATCTGTTTTTGCAATGGTGGCACTTTTTAAGCGCACCGACTAGCATGCGGCTACACTTGGCGCACTGGAGTCACTTTTTCGATGGTCTGGGTCTGTGCCTTACTTCGGCCATGATCGGGATGCGACCACGATCGAGTACCTGCACAGAGCGGTAGTAGAAGTAGTACCTAGTAGTACATTCGGTGTACTAACCTTAGTGGGTCGCCTTACCAGAGCAGAGCCCCTAGCGCATGTTTTATACATATCATTCATTCTCTGGTGAATTCTTTCTTTTTTGTTGTTTACCCCAAATATATGCAGGCTCTAGTGATATGGAAGATGACTCGTCCTCATGAAATGGTGGCCCCATGCACGTTTTGTAACCAGTCACAGGCCACGTTCCCTTAAGTTGCATGCTCGATCCATACCAATTCTCCCAACCTAAAAATAAACTAAATATTGAATTACGCTTCTTTTTTGAAAGAGCATTAAAAATAGACATAGACCTGCATGGTATGATCCACCTAAGACCGAACCAACACACCAGGATTTTGGAGCAAAGTTGGCACATGGAGGAAGGTGAGCTACAAGGTCACCACAATGCACAACTCGAAAAGCAAATGGCACCAAATTTCCAAATGCTATTGCGAAGTCATAGTTTCCAACTCTTGGGGAGCCATACGTTATCACATTCAGCTTTGTACTTGGTATCAAATTTTCATGTCTTATTTGAGCTGCTGCTAAAATGGCAAGCGCTCCACCAAGTGAGTGTGCTGTGCAAGCAACCATGTAGGATGGGTAATCAACGATGGCTGCGTGGAGGACTGGTTCCAGTTTCACCCATAATCGATCAAATGCAGTTTGAAAGTACAGATTTGTTTTTCCTCCAATCGGATGAGGAATGGATGGCTGAAAACTCTTTACAGCTTCCATTACCACCTGCAGTATGCCTTCTGAGCTTCTGAATGATTCTACAATCATGTTCTCCACTTCACTTAGTGCCAGCAGACCCAAACAGTGGTTTCCCAAAATATCGCACTTGACACGTGACACCAGCAAAATTTCAACCATATCTGTATCTTCTCGGAAACATGGAGAAGGTTCGTCCACTTCTGCAGCTCCAGCAAAGCGAAGTAATTCAAAGGCTAGCGTTTCTGAAGAAGTATATAGGTTATAGGTGATTCCAGTTCCAGAAGGCTTGAGCAGTAAACTTATAGTTTATAATATCGAATACGAATGTGGGATGAATTATTCCCAAGTTTAGGTAGGTGCGTTTTGACCATATTTTGTTCAACTCAGTGGTTTCTCAGAATTTCTAAAGAAACAGAATTACTAAAAAAATTTTAAGGGAAAGGCCATTTTTGCTTTTGTGCATTTTCTGCAATTGATTCTGAATACGGAAAATTATACGAACAGCTAAACGAGTGCGAAATTTCGCTCATTGCAAGCCAGCCGAATATCTACCATAAAGGTGGGCCAAACAACGGGCCTTAGTGTTAAGTAATCACCAAATACAATCACATGTAACAGGTCATCGGTCAGAACATTTAAACAAACACAAACACTTCAGTTTTTGGCTCACCTCAAAACCAAAAATCGGCCAATCCAAACTAGCTCTCTTTGAAATTTGTACTTGTTTGAGCTTCTTATTTCTCCGGCCTATTTCAATCGTTTACCATTCTTCAGAACATAAGTATACAGCACGAAAAGTCAGCAACACCTTTGACAAAAATATGCAAACCAAAAATATGCAAAATTTTGATATCAGGACCATTTTGCTTACGACTATTGCATATTGCAATTTTGCAACACTCAACTATTAGTCTTTTTTTCATATCAACTTGCCGAAAAAACTGATAAATTAGTATGGAAACCCAAGTTCGTATTTCTAATAAGTATAAGTAACTGGCATACCATTTTGCCCAGTCAGAGTGACACCGTGGCTGAGTAGGATCGTGAGAGTGTCTGACTGTTACACAACAGTGTTGACGGGCCTGGCGCTTACTAGATAATCAGTCACCACATAGATAGAGCAAAGTAACACAAACATGCAGACTGATCTGGCATAGCGGCGAGCTGGTTAAATAGACGGCCGGCCGGCCTGCTAGTTAGCACGATCACGTATTAAGAGCCGGTTTCTCTAGGAATCGACTTTTGCTCCTTAACCTCCGGACAAATCTCAACTTTTTGTCTCCGATTTGGCTGAAATTTCATATTTTGGTTTAATTTGACCAAAAAAGACATTTTATCACTTTCCCGGCCATTTTTGAGAGGGTCACTTTTTCGACCCTCTCACAGATTTTGAGTCATAACTCGGGACCAAATGATCGTAGGAACTTGCGAATTGCATATTTAGAATCAGAAAACGATTCTCTTTCAAATGATACCTTAGTTGACTGCATTGCAGAGAAAATTTTTTTTTGAATTTTCGGGCCCGATTTGACCGCACGTCAATAGTTCAATGTTTTATTTAGGAAATGTAGGCTATGTTTTTGTTTCGATTAAAGAAAAAAATCGAGAAAAAACGGGGGTCAAATGAGTTTTTGGGTTGAAAGTTGAAAATAAAAAATTTTTTATAATGGGTTGAATGTAAACAAAAATTGGTCAGTTTTGAATGAATTGAAGATTTTGGAAGTATTGTAATATGGAAAAGGTTAGTTGGTGTTTAAAGAGTTGAGTGTTATTTTAGTTAAAAAATTTTGGTTATTTATGTTTAGATGGGGTGAATGTTTTTGAAAGGATAGAGGGAAATGGGGAAAAAATGTAAGGAAGGATAGTTGGAAATTGATTGAATAAAAGAAAAGAAGTGAGATAAAGATTGTGATTATAAGAAATAAGAGAGAGAGAAGATGAAAGAGAAGAGGAGGGGATGTGAATAGAAAAATAAAATTATTGATGGGGGGGGATGGTGAGAAAAGATTGAAATATGAGTAAGTAATATGAAGTATAGTTGTAAAAAAAGGGACGGGATTTTGAAAATTTTTGGAGAGGGGGAAGTATAAAAAATTGAGGAAGTGAGATAAGGAGGTAAATATTGGTAGTTTGTGAAATTTGGCAAGTAAAATGAGTTTTATTGGATGAATTGATGAATAGATTGATTTGAGTTTGGCGAATTGATGTTTTGATGGTAGGACGAGGAGATATGGTGGTAAGCATGAAAATCGTGAAAATGGCGTTTTTGAATTTAAAAATAGAGGAAACATAGGGAGAGGATTTGGGTGAATTTGATGGGGTTGAGGGATGATGAAAGGAAGAAAACGCTATTTTGTATAGGAATTTTATGGGCGGGGTGGGGATGGGGATGGTGGTGTGGGTATGGCAGTGAGGAGGGATTCAGGAAGTTTCAAAATCGTCAGTTGCTAGTTTTTTTTGTGAAATTTTCAAAAACGCCATTTTTCACGGTTTTTCGATGCTTTGACAGCTATTCAGATCAGTTTGGCCTAGACACATCATGTAAGATCTTGGAGTCGCAGATAAGATGATTCTATAGTCATCTAAATTTCATCGAATTAGGAAAAGCTCATTTTTTGACGTTGCGCAAATTTGCGTTCAGAGCAAACGTAGGAGATTGGATTTATCAGGCTGGACTGACGTTGCCTACATTTTGGTTATAGGTGTCGCGGTTAAAAGATATTTGCAAAAAATCGCCAGGTCCCATATTTTTTGAACAAACTATAGCTTGCATACACTACCGCCCACCTACAGAGTCACATACGCCATACGTATGCATACGTGTGTCATACGCGCCCTATGTTGAGGGATAGACAATACACACGCGTATTTGTTTAGATAAGTGCCAAAAGTCGGATAATCTTTCCGTATGCCACACGTCGGTCATACGGCGCACACGGGTGTGTGTCAGACGCGTGTGTGACCGTGTGTCAGGAGGCCACTGCTACAGTTGTTTGTCTCCCTACCGGAAGCGCGCCTGTCCGTTGGGCGGTGTTGGCCGGCGGTGTCAGAGTTTATAGCAGAGCTGTGGAGTGTAGCAGGTCGGCCTTGCGTCGGCGCCGGACGCTGGGTCAAATTACCGTAAAACTTCTACTAACTACAGCGCATCAATTCTGACACCGCTAGCACAGCGCCCTTTTATAGACGGTCCGAAAATATCAACACAAAAGCTCTAATAGTAGCGCCGTTCTAATGAAACTGTGCATTGCGTACTGGTCTCTAAAACATAATCGAAAAAATAGCGCAGCTCTATTTAGAAGTTTATTAGAAATTTAAGGATAATTGCGACTCCGACTTTTGGCTACCTGAGACCTGGGACCTCAAGCAGTAAACAATTAGCACACACGCGTATGCCTGGCTCCCGCACGTCTGCACACGTGTGCTTTCAAAACTTATAAGCGTCTAGGTCACACACGTATGACACACGTATGCATACGTGTGGCGTATGTGACTCTGTAGGTGGGCGGTAGTGTATGTACATAGTACGTCAATAGTTGAGTCGAGATGACGAGTTTTACAGTCACCATCCCACAGCGGCCAGGATCAATCATGTTTATTTTAGTCTGTTCACATGCACACTTACGCAAATCTTACATTGCTGAAGGAGAAAACAAATAACAAGAGAGTAACAGAATCTAAGCAGTCTCTGTAAATATTCGATATAGTGCACAATGCTAATTGATGCTTATGTCTTGTAAGTACCAAGTAAGCAGAATGTTTATTCAATGCAAAAGTTTCCAACTATCCATCACTTAGGCATTGCTTGGGTTGGACCGGCCCGATTTCCAGCTCTAATTCCTTTCAAAAAGACAATTCGGACGCCCATCATGGGAAACATCAAATGAAACCGAGAAATTGTTTGCGAAACTGAAAATGAGAAACAAAATAAGCATAAAACAGCGGCAACCAGGACCAGGTTTGTGCGCTATGTGCAAGATGAGCAGTACAATACGTGTGCCAAAGATCTTCGAATTCGATTCAAAACTGACCAAGTTGTGTTGTTTACAGTGTGCAACCCATTATAAGGAAAATTTTATTGATTTTCAACTTTCAAGGCCCAAAAACTCGATTTAACCCCCCTTTTTTTTCTCGATTTTTTTTCTTTAATCGAAAGCAAAAACATAGCGCTACATTTCCGTGAAATAAAACAGTTGAACTATTGACGGTGCGGGGGTCAAATCGGGCCCGGAATGGATTCGAAAAAAAATTTTCTCTGCAATGCAGTCAACTAAGGTATCATTTGAAAGAGAATAATTTTCTGATTCTAAATATGCAATTCGCAAGTTCCTACGATCATTTGGCCCCGAGTTATGACTCAAAATCTGTGAGAGGGTCGAAAAAGTGACCCTCTCAAAAATGGCCGGGAAGGTGATAAAATGTCTTTTTAGGTCAAATTAAACCAAAATATGAAATTTCAGCCAAATCGGAGACAAAAAGTTGAGATTTGTCCGGGAAGAGTCGACTCTTATATAAACCGGCTCTTAATATGTTTTAAAAATTTCGATACTTTCCCACTGTAGTATTGAGTTGCATCTGTAGTATAAAGTAAAAGACATTGGCACTAAGCCGCTCCTAGCTCCGCTCTTCTAAGTCTCAGCAAATAATACTATAGTTACACACTAATTGGAGATGGCTTGCACTGACGCAAGGCAAATTAAGTTTAAGCCGTATTTTTATATTATTCTAGCTGCTTCAGCAGTTGTTGCAATTAGCTGATATCGCTGTATATGCATTGCATAGTATAAGATGCTTTATACTTATCAGTGTTGTACAATGTAAATAAGCCCGGTAGCATTTATGTGTAATACGTGCTAGATAGCACACGCGATAGTATATCGGATCTTAAAGGCCTGCAGTCCTGACAGCTCACATCACAACGATCGATCGATGTCAGCAGGCGCGTTTGCACTAGGGAGTTGTTGGCTTCCTAACGCTGAAGGAACAGCGTTACTAATGACTGTTTGATATATATAGAGAGAGTGAGTGCAATAAATGTTATTTTGTTTCAGTGATATGAGTAACTGATCTGTATAAAAGCTAGCAGGCAATCTACCCTCCAAAAGGTCTTGGGAAAAGCGGTGATGAAGTGCCTATGAATGAGCGGTCCACTGCTGATAGATGTTCTCTGCATGGCTATTTGTAATTATTCTATCTGCCTTTAATAGGCGTCTACCCTTGCTGGTAGAAGTTCAGTAGTCTCTTGTGATTTTGAGGAATGAGCCCGATACGAGTAAAGCAAATTACAATTGATCACGATAGAGTTTAACCTCTAGTTGGCCAAGTTAATGCGCAAAAGTATACTTTCACCTTTCAACTTTATTCCTCAACCCACACCAATAGCATGGCTCAAACGAGGGGTTGGAGACTCAAATAAAGAACAGATGTACAATACATAACAGTCAATAAAACTACAGCACTGCTACCAAGTATGTTTGGACCACCGCGTTAATGGTTAAACAACGCCACCATCACTACCAAGTCAAACCAACATGTCTATATGTGTTGTGATCTTCCTCACCGCCAAATCCAAATACATCAGGGAATAACTGGACACCAACATACGGACCTGAAACCTTCTGTCATTTTGTCTCTAGTCTTCACCCCGCTACATTGATGAGGAGGCAGAAGACAATAGCGAGGAAGAGCAGGAACTCAATAATAAGTATCCTTCAACAGAAAGCAAGAATACCAGCCACAACTCAGATACTGAAAGAGCCAGTTGCACTCAGTTAATTCTTGGTTTGGGTTTGATCACTTCAGAGTCAGACTGAATTGATGAGAACTCTGAAGTTCATGCCTAATACCATTATGTAAACCATTATTTTTTTCCTTACTCACATACGGGTTAAGTGAACAAAGTTTTGAAAACATGCGCGGCTCGAAATAGCAGCGATTACTTGACGAAAGAGGTGAATGACTTTGACGATAACGTTTTGAATTGAAGGGCTGTGGATATTTAGCTCAAGAAGCATTTGACAAGCACTTCCAGTCGCATTCAGCTCCATTGCTATATTTAAACAATTCGTCCTGATACCAGTAGCCAGACATGGGCAAAGGGGGAGCTACTGTGGGAAACATATATGTTTTATGTATATGTTTTAAAACATAAACATGTTTGTTTTTGGAAAACATATATGTTGTTTATGTTTCTCAATATGTTTGCATGTCAAATATGTTTTGTATTTATATGTTTTGAGGCCAATATGTTTCAGGAAACATATACATATTTTTGCTATAGGAATTCATGATTGCAAGACTTTTGGTTGCGGTTTGACAGTAAACTTTTCCAAAATTTGACTTTCACTTAAACTTATTGATTCTGAGTATGCTATCCAAATTGTTGCAAACCGTTTTAAACAGGAAATTCAGAGTCTCAAGTTTGAATTATCGAAAATTAAGACAAAATATAAGTGAATAAGCGACTTTTACACAAATATGTTTTATGTTTAAAAATATGTGTATATTCAATTTTCAGAAACATATAAACTATATGTGTTATTTATATGTTTGATTGGCGAAAAACATATATGCATAGTTATATTAATATGTTTTAAAAATTTCGATATTTTCCCACTGTAGGGGGGAGCTGAGGGTGGGTTGCCCCCGTCAGGCTCTGACCAACCCCCCTTGGCCGGCCGCTACCCCCCCTCAGGAATTTTTTGAAAGAATTTTGTATAAAAAATTATAACAAATATACCTGGATTAGGTGTAAACGAGCTCAGAATAGCTTATCTTAACATATTCTAATGAAAAAAAGCACATAGCGTCACAATATCAGTTCAGTAGGCAAAAGCATCATCAAACGCAAGCGTGTTTGAATGGACATAATCAAGGTTCTTGTTCCGAGATACAACCAGGAGAAAGGTTTAAAACGGGAATCTCTGACAAATTGACCCGTAACGAACCCAAGTTTAGGTTTGATAAGATGGTATAAAGTGTCGGCACTGCTACTAAGACTGCCGGGTCCTGGCACGGAGTAAAACAATCTCTTCAATTCACTTTCTAACTGTTTCGTTTGACTTTCACTCAGAGGCGTCATGGCTAAAAGTCAAAATTGATATTTCAAATTAAGTTTATCTACTACCGGCGTACGTGTGTACGTAAACAATGACAATGCGTCGTAAAGTAAACAACTCACGCGCTTATCATGAATGTATCGGTTTTAATATTTCTTCACACTCTGTTTGTGCTTTTTCATGTTTGTGTGCGTGTGTTAATTCTAGAAACATGTCTACCAAAATTGAATCCGCTAAAGTATTTCTAGAAAATGCCAGTAAGAACAAAGACGTTTTAGTCAGTTTTCTGAATTGGCTAAAGGATATAAGCAACGCCGAAAGATCAGCACTGATTAAAGCTGCCAGCGCTCGCCACATTGGTGCCGTCGTTAAATTGCTTGGCTTGTATTCTACCGGATTGATTCGAATTCCGCACAACTCTAAACTGAGAGCTAGACTGAACAAAAACAAGAAGGTCTTTCCCGCGTTAAAAGAAACCAAACGTCTAACGTCGAAAAGCGCAAAAATTAACTGCTACTGCTACTGCTACTGCTACTAGTATTTCTAATAAAATTGCTCCTGCTGTCGTTGGTGTACCTGCGTTTGATATGTGCAAAATTGAATGAATAATACGTTTTTTGTTCACACTCTTTCTCTTTTTAGTTACATACTGTATAAACACAATGCTAGACACCGACCAATAAAGCACGTGTAGCTAGAGGTTCACCAACAAGTATAGCAAAAGTGTAGCAAAGACAGACTCAATAAAACAAAGATCAAACACAACACAAAAAAATTAATAAAAGTCAACAACGCTTTTGTTTTTCTTGTCTATTTCAACGGTTCGCTTTCGTTCACCATTTAAACTGTGCTCAATTGTTAGCCCAACGCTACACTCCCGACTGCCTTTTCCCGAGCCCTCCTCCATAAAATCCACCACAATTTTTCCGTCTATGTCATCGTGAAAGGTTACCCGAACCTTAAGGGAAAACTAAGGTTTTTTCGATTTAAAAACTGAAATCTACGACTCAAAAAGTTAGCACCAATTTAGTACTCACCGCTGGAATTAGTTTTCCGCCAACAACTCTCACTTTTCCTGGGTTCGACTCCTCTTTAGGACCGAATCCATCAGTCATTCTACTAGAAGCCATAACGCACAGAGCAGAATTTTTTTGACAAACAGGCCTTCAGCAGGTGACAGTCAGTATTAGCTAGTCTTTGGTTTGATAAGAAATAATAAAACTGCTCGCTCCTTATCTATCTCTGTTCGGTTTGTTTTAGAGAGAAAACAAGCGCCGAGTTTAGAATTCAAAAACACCCACCAATAGACCAAGACAAAATAGAAAAAAGTCATCATAGCCAGAGCCGACGCGGGGAAACCTGGACTGTGTCCAAGGAATCCATGGCGACCACTCCGGCAACAACACAACACAACACAACAAACCCACAGTGCCGATCTGGCTATGAAAACAGAAAGAACCAGCCAGAGCCAACGCGGGGAAACCTGGACTGTGTCCAAGGAATCCATGGCGACGACTCTGGTGGTGGCCCCCCTCCAAATAAAAACTGAGCAATCACCTAGCCCTGGACCGGGCAACCGCAAAAAGTTTTTGTACTCCTCGTTAGTTCCCGGAACTGCGTCTTCAACCACTCACGCTGTCTTGGACCGACTCGATGCAGATCGTCCCACCATAAGTGGGAGAGGCGGTGGAGCGGATTCTCTATCAGCGGGATTTTCGCGCCGCAGTTTTGAGACCTGGAGTTCTCTATGTCCAGGTCGGCGAGTTTGTCGAACGGCTGCCGGCGGATCTCAGTGGCAAGGACGTGCTTCATAAACTGAACCCTTGCTTCCATCTTCTCCTTTGTCATGAAGGGTGTTAAATCTAAATAGCAATAATATAAGTCAGATTGGGTGAGAAAACGGGGTGGGGGAACAAAACTATGTACCTTCCACCGTTAAACAGATGTTAAACAGCTCCAGGTTGATCTTGGTTTTACATCTCCACTTTCTTTGGAGCTCTTCAGGGTTCGGGTTGGCTTCTATCCGCTCCACCACCTCGTAGTTGACAGGGCTGACATTCCCGTACCGAGACAAATCGAACCACCCCGTGAGTCTTAAAACGTTTGTTGTATACACATTTTTGGGTAGAGATTAAAAAGATAAGCTGTTATCTTACTTGGCGGTCACTTTTTCAAACGCTAGAGTCATGGACGGGTTGGCCTTATAGTCCACCATTTCTTGGTATTCTTCGAATCGATCATCTCCTAGCACGCCGCGCACCAGTCTCAGCTTTGCCTCGTTCATCGGGGTTGCAGCTCCATGGTCCGTTTGAATCATTTGAACCACTTCCCGGATGAAAAACAGCTCATAGCTGTCTGCAAAATAATAATAATAATAATAATAATAAAAATCATCATAAAAATTATAAAACCACACCAAAGAGGGGTCCATAAAATTTTTCGCTTTGTTTCAGAGATTTGGCGCGACCGGCCAGCATGGGCACCAGATGACCTTCCTCCGGGTTACCACCTTCGACCATCAACCGATAGTGAGCCGTTCGCGTCATGTGGTAACCGGGTGTGGTACTTCTCCGCCCGGCCAGCTTTTGCAAACTCTTTGCAAAAAGGTGGTCACGACCGCTAGTTATCTGTGTTTTTACAACCAAGCGACCCCTGGTTATCTGTGTTTTTACAACCAAGCGACTCTGCTAGTTAAACAGGGAACTTTCCAGTCAGGGATAACACGCACACAGATTTTTTAATCTTTTAATTTGTCTCTACTTTAAAACCTTCCGTTGCAACAGTTTTTTTAAATGTACAGTAAGTACATGCACGAAAGTAAGAGGCACGCATTTAAATACGTATGTAAAAAATTCTAGTTTCCTCGATTGTGTGACGTCATAAAAATGGTGCGTTTGTGTTTGGTGTTGGTTTTCTCCATCTCTGCTCTCTTCTACCGGTTTCCCATGGCTCGAAACCCCAACAGGTTTTGCGCCGTTTGTCACTGCAAAGTTTGGGATCGGTCGGCTACCTGCTCCAACCCATTTCCGTCGAAAATGACCCTATTCGCTTTGCCAAAATTCTTGGAAGAAATATCACTCTTACCTGTGGGGATTTTAATGGTTTTAACATTATATCCAGTCAAAAAAACATGAAACCTAACCTCCAAATCAGCTCGACTTGCAACGGTAATTAATATATTCTTAGACCTACGTACTGTACAACAATTAACTTATAGACGATCGGAACTTTATCCAAAACACCACCCTTCCGCTCAATCCCACCTCCATCACCACTGTCTCAGCCTCCTACACTCCTACCGGTACCACCTCCACCAGTAGCTCTAAAATTACGTTATTATCGACAAAAGTTGGCAAGAAGAGCTGTTGGGGCTTTTGGTTACTATCGTTAGCTATGCCTTGACTCAGGTGGGAGTATTTATAAAAAGAAAACCAAAACAATTCCAAACTTTCTATATTTAGGTAATTATTTACGCTCGTAAACACAAACTGTACCCTCTGTATGGCTTTACGGTTCTCCTGAAAAAGCTCTGGCGTAGACGCCTCGCAAGCGCCAGCAATGTTACTCTTGTTTCGTATCGACCGCTCTTACCCGAGTCGGACTCGGTCTTGCACATCTGAACAACATACAGTTTAGGCGCCAGATACGTATGCACTGGCCAAGTCAGACTCTTTTCTTCTATTCAGTTTTGCTTTTGTTTTGTTTTGTTTTGTTTTTGTTATTGATATTTTGTTTTGTTTTGTTTTGTTCTCTTCGTTTAATATTATATTTTGTTTTTGTTTTTTTTTCGTTTATTTTTGTTATTGATGTTTTTTGTTTTGTTTCGTTTTGTTTTTCTTTTATAAAAATATTTCAGACTGACACAAACCAAACCAAACCAAACCAAACACCCTTCTTCCCCGAAGCAACAACAACAACAACAACAACGACCAAACAAGAAAACATCACTAACACCCCCCCACACACTTAATATCAAAAAAAAATTTTTTGAAAGTAGAAAAAATGTTTTTCTCTATTCAAAAATAGAAAAAAAATTTTTTTCTCTTTTCGAAAAACAGAAAATTTTCTTTTTCTTTTTGAAAAAATATTTCTTTCCATTTTCGAAAAATAGAAAAAATTTTTTCGAAAAGAGTAAAAAATTTTTCGAAAATAGAAAAAATTTTTTTCTCTTTTCGAAAAATAGAAAGAAAAAGTGCGTCCAAAAGTACTGGGACCCTATACTACTGGCAGCTTCTTAGTACCAGTTGAAAAAGCGGACAAACTGAAATCCGGTTCGGAACCAGTATTTCGAAGGGAGAACACGTTCGCGTTCGCTTTGCGAAAGTTCGCGCCCACTGGGCTGGAAGACACAAACCTCGTCTGCACTCCCACGCGCAAACTAGGATCGAGTGAAATAAAGGCATCATGCATTGTCTACATCTGTGGTGTATCGGTGGCAACTTTGCCTGCCATGCACCCAGCCTTAGACACATAGTAGGGATTCGACCCTCGGTGATTGCCTCGCATGCGGCCCTTTATGGGTTCTTTACTGGTCCGTCCGGTGTACATGTGGGTTGAAATAAACCTTTTTTTTTAATTCATGAGAAGCTTCAAACATCATAGTTTACTGGCATAAACAAATGCGTTTACATAAGAATATTACACAAGCATTGTAGCCATTCTTGGTTGAGCTCCAGGTGCACCATTAGTTTTCAGAGAACGCGAACAGATTTTCTGAGGAGCAAGCAATTCCACATATGTATGTGTGCAGAAGCGTTTATAACTAGACTCTGATTGATTTCTTCTAACAACCAGCCAATCCTAGCATTTTAGAAAGTCACCCTATCGTCTAACGTAAAGGCATTTGATTGCATGTATGTCAATGCAGATTAAGCTATAATTCGGGATACATTGTATGCTTGGCCCAAACCATCGGTTGGAAGATAGACCTCTATCTGAGCCTCATTCTCATCATGGTCTTTGTTGACACTGCACTTTGGGAGACATTCTTTTTTGATTGCAGACAGGGAGAAGACAGCAATTTAACGAAGTCTATTGTATCCTTGCAGCAGAGGATGTTGCACAAGAACGATGACGGATCTAAGTCCACCCAAATGTAGACCACTGATTTTCCGTAAACTTGGCCATAGTCGAACGTTTCTGGACTAGCATCGACAAGAGCTTCATCCAAAGTCAGACCCTGACAGTTGTGAACCTGAGAATGAAAAATTGCATTGTGAAATATGTGATTCGTGTTATAACTAATTACAAGTATCATATTTACTACCCGCGTACTACAAAATGCACAATCTGGTACCTGGAAAAGCCCTGCGATTACTACTGGTAGTTTGTCTCTGCAATCGTTTCTTCTTCATCCTGCGTTGACGTTGGAGAGACAAAACTTTGGCTGCGCCGCCCTTTAGTGATTTGATTGGATTTTTCAAGCCAACAGTGTCTCAGATCCTCATAAAACTGGCGTCAGGGACTGGATTGCTAGACTTGTGCCGTATACTAAAGCTTTTCAAACGGGTTTGTCAGCAAATTGTCAATGAGTCGCCTGATATCATAACCATGGGCGTTAGCCAGCAATGACAAAACTTCTACAGAACTACTGGAGCTGCATTCGAAAGTCAAAGAAGTAGTCAGGTACGAATATACCAATGGGCAGTCGAGTATGAACCGGCTTGAAAAAGACGAGCGAAGTTGCTGGTGGGTTCGCTGATAAGACACAGAACAACCCACAATTTCAATCTGGGCACACTGATACCGGCCCACTGTAAACCATTCTGGATCGGTTTGAATGAAATGTTGACTTTTTTCAGAGAATTGGCTCAAGTTTCGACAAAATGACACAGGCCGACAAGCTCTACTTTACCAAATTGATACAAAATTATTCTTAATACATTTAGACAATTATACAACCATGTCCAAACTACTCAACAACTTGTTGTTGCAACGCTAGAGGTGGTTGACTGAGATCTTTATCTGAGGGTTGACTGAGATCGTATACAATTTTATACAAGGGTGAGTAAAACATGAATAACTTAGACACGCCAATAAATTACCCTTAAACAGAATGCACAGTATATACAAATATACGGTTATATTACAAGTGTCAGAGGAGCGCAGCGCAAAGGCCACTTGATAGGGGTAAAGGGGACGTGTATATGTACATCAGAGGTACAAAGTGCACAAAGCAACTGCTTTCAGGCCGACTCACAATAGACGCGGTCGGACGCGGTTGGGTGGCGCGGTGGCCGACCGCGTCCCTCCGCGTCCGGCAACCGCGTCCAACCGCTCCAGTTGGTCAACTTTTAACTTTCACCGCGCCCGACCGCGTCAGAAATATCTATTCCTCTGCCGTCTGGTTTTCTTCTCTGCCGCCTGGTTTTCTCAGGGTGCGGCCGGTTTTTACCCTGGTCTCACTGCCGCGGCCGCTCTGTCTTTCTTTCTTGTGTGTACGGCCTATCTTTTCTCTGTACTTATTTCTTCTGGTCTCTCCCGTTCCTTGTGTTGCTGTCGATCCTGGCTAATTGCTGTGCATTTAACGAAAGTATATTGACGTTTACATAATAACGTTACACATTATGTTCAACTTTATCGGTATAGAATTTTGCTTGACGGGGTATTAGTATATATACAACCAACTACCGACGTCCGTTGTGTAACAGGATACGGCTTGTCCAATACAACTTGACAGACAAACCGCCAGGCCATCTGGACACCCAAGCGGCGGAGACCATTCGTTTACATAAGCAGTTTACACATTGGTGGCATATTCTGCCGATTGAAAAAATCGTAATGAAGGGCTCGCAAAAGCGACGTCGTAATTCGGTTATTGTACGTGTCTTTACTACCTGATAAACTTTTGCAAACAAATTGTCCCATGGACCGCTTTTTTTACATAAACAGTTGATGCAGTGCATCTTTCCGGGTTTTGATATTCGCAGTGCAAGTCATCCTCTGCTTTTGATATAGTTTGGCTGGGGCTCACGCTGGTGTTTTGCCATCTATATAGGTTTTTCGCAGGTGCCTTTTTCAGTAGGAGAAATAACAGCTAAGTAGTACCGGTTTGACTACGCCAGAGTACCCCCGTAAAGCGGCCTTGAGCTGTGGCTGTGGTTTCTGTCTTGGGAGCTGGGGAACAGCTGGGGGTAGGCTGAGTTTTTTCACCCAGTTGGCATCGGGAGCTGGCAAGCAGAGCCACTTACAGAACACTTACAGAAGGTGGAAGCACAAACAAAAACAGCACTCACTATAAGCGGACAAAGTACAGTTGACTTGAGTCCAGACTACAGTTACTGGAAGCCGTGACTAAGGGTGTAGAATAAAAATAATGGAGACTGCCCAGTGCGTTGTGTTGCGTGATGTTAGACGGCGTCTTCCTTTCTGTAACACACTAAGCCTCTACCTTAGCAACACGTCATTTTTTTATCAGAACACAAATTTAACTGAAATTCGTAGCAAGTCAGTCAAAAGGGGATGCTTAGTCTATGCCAGATGTTTTTGCTGTTATACATACCAGGGTGCTTTTGCCTCTGCTTCCTGAAAGTCGACCGCCGAGAAACGGCGGGAACGGTTAGTCTGGCCTTGACTTCGCTTCTCTTTTCGAACAACGATACTGGGGTGGATTCTAAAAACCACAGGTTTGAAATGCTCAAAATAACATGTTTACTTACCGCAAACGTCGGTGTCACGGACATAATCAAGCAGCTGAAAAACTGCATTAGCGCAAGCTGTCTGGTCTGTACTTGAGCACGAATTTGGAAAAAACGGCGCCGGTTTTTTCTTATTGTGCGGCGGCGGTTACACGAACCGGAAAGTTGGGGGTATCTAAAGTTTTAAAATTTAGAAGAAATCATGAACAAAAGTTAACTACGTTTTCTTTGTTCTGGCAATCCGGAGAATGCCTTTTCATCTTCTTCTTCAAAACCTTAGCTGGCGACGATTTGTCAGCCACATGCTCATCAGAAATGTTCTAGAAACGTAACAGTTCAAAAATAAACAAAAGGTAACTATGTTTACTAGTATAGAAAAATAAAAAAGTAAGAACCAGAACCTGAGTGACCGGTGAGAGGGCAGGGGGCGGCCTGCCATACCCCAATGGGTGCCTTGTGGCGGGGCTCCGGCCCGGGGTCGCACACTGAAACCTTTTCGAAAACAATACATACACTCACTGCATTATGTGTCAGTTGACGACAGTGTAAAGCATAGAAAGGTAAGTACCGGAAAGTTAGACAGAGACCGCAGGTCAGACGGTGCCTCAGGGTGGGGCTCCAGACGGGGCGTGGTTTGCCATGTCCCGCTAGACAACGATCACGGAACGGCAGAATATCTTAGGACATGTTTTTTTTTCGAGTCTACTGTTACTACAGTTCAATAAGAAAAGACAAGTCATTACCAAAAACCCGAAATCAAACGCCTCTGGCCCCTTGGCGCTGATTGGCTTCATTGTTGAGCCCTGAAAATGTTGAAAACACATGTGTAATGCCAAAAAACAACCTATACCTAGAGATGACTTTCCCTCGTTCGTAGACGCAACCGCTAATCCACTACCAAACCTTGTTATTAATAAAAGACACCAGATTGACGCACAGGTGCACTCCTAGTGGCACTCGATTAAGCGCGCGCGTAGTAATGTTTGGCAGATTGGTGCGTAAATCAAATGGTCGCCTGCTAGCCATTGGCCGGCAGGACACGACCCCAACTTATCCAAAGAACACTCGCTAACAGTGTCTAGATTTTTTGGTCTCTCTACCCGTTGTGGGTCAGATAAGAGCTACCTTACCTACTGAAATGGTTACACCTGCATAAAATTACTGCACTGCATGCAAAACATAAATACTATTGCCAAAACAGATTTCTACACCTGCTTACTAAACAAAACCTACCGTACCCATAACCCAATAAGAAAAGTCTAATTACTTTTGATCTGTCGCGCTGAAGGAGCGATTCGCTGTCTGCGGTACTGATTGTCTATCACGTACCGCTCGTATTGAGTAAGCTGGTACGGGGGCAGTCAGCCTCTATAACAAGAGATTAAGTCAAAGAAAACATAACATGTAACATACCCTGGGGAATGTATAAATTCAGACAGTCAGGCGGTGGGGTTGTTGAGAAGGGATGGGGAAGGGGGCAGGAGGGAGGGCACTTTACTGGATAAAGTCCCCGATCGGTTATTAATACCGATTACAACCTTACTGAAAACCTCTTTTTCGCCAGACGGAAGGGGAAGTGGGCAATTACGATAAGGGGCCGTCCATAAACTACGACGCTCAGAGAGGGGGGGGTGGGGGTACCCCGAAAAACGTCGCAGAACGTCGGAGGGGGGGGGGTGGGGGGTTGAGGCAAAACGTTGACGTATTTTTGGCCTTTTTTGGTAAGGTTTGACGATTGCAGAATACTGATTGTCTATCACGTACCGCTCGTATTGAGTAAGCTGGTACGGGGGCAGTCAGCCTCTATAACAAGAGATTAAGTCAAAGAAAACATAACATGTAACATACCCTGGGGAATGTATAAATTCAGACAGTCAGGCGGTGGGGTTGTTGAGAAGGGATGGGGAAGGGGGCAGGAGGGAGGGCACTTTACTGGATAAAGTCCCCGATCAGTTATTAATACCGATTACAACCTTACTGAAAACCTCTTTTTCGCCAGACGGAAGGGGAAGTGGGCAATTACGATAAGGGGCCGTCCATAAACTACGACGCTCAGAGAGGGGGGGTGGGGGTACCCCGAAAAACGTCGCAGAACGTCGGAGGGGGGTGGGGGGTTGAGGCAAAACGTTGACGTATTTTTGGCCTTTTTGGTAAGGTTTGACGATTGCAGAATAAGCAATGCAGAGAAAGTCAAACGTTTTTTGACACATTTTTGTAGTTGTACAACATACAGTATGTTAGCGTGATTTGTACAGGGTGTGCAAAAAAAACAACCCAGCAGATTTTTTACTGTAGCAACCGTAAATCCCAACCGATTTGAATAAATCTTTTTTGAATGAAAGACAAATAAATTATCGATTGGTAGAGTTTTCGTTAAGATGCTCTGCTTGGTTCTCGAGGTATTTGCCCTCAAATTTGAAACACTGATTTTGGCAACGAACAAGAGTGATTAAAACAACCCAGCAGATTTTTTACTGTGGCAACCGCAAATCTCAACCGATTTGAATGACTCTTTTTTAACTGAAAGTTAAATAAATTCTTGAAAGATTGGTGAAACTAACTGGTAAATACGTATGTGCACAGGCATAAATTTTTCTATTATTCATTTGTGATTACGCAGTCAGAAAAGCAGCTTAAGATTTTGAACGAAAATTCGAAAATTTTATTTCGGGGGGGGGGGGGGTCCTCCTCCCAAACGTCGTAATTTTTATGGGGGGTGATGATGAAAACGTCGGTAAACGTCGGAGGGGGGGGTGGGGGTGCAAAATTTTGAATTTTTGAACGTCGTAGTTTATGGACGGCCCCTAATGTATAGTCGAGACCCCACTCCACAGTCATCCCTCCCTATATGGAGGGCCGCCTGGCACACCTCCGATACAGTGACTGTGGAGAAGCGTGAATAGAGTGCAATCTCTAGCAGCACCTGTGCGTCAATCAGGCGTCAAGCAGACGCCACTATCTGGCGGATTAGGACTTGTTTTTGACATTCGATAGCTCAAACGGCGATGCGCTAGGGCCACCTCTGTTTATTGGCATTTATTGGCTAGCTAGCAAACGCTAAGCAAAAGCCACACCCAAGGCCAGATTTTGACATCTCGACCCATTGCGCGTTTCATAAAACACAGCTTTAAAGCTGAACTGGCTAATGCACTATTAGCGTACTTTGTAAATTCGTTGATTTTGAAACCTAAACCTCAAAAGTTCGAACCCCACTGAAACACAACCCAATCGAACGAAATCAATCGACACTGATCAATCAACTAGTTAACCCTAAAATCAATCGAACACCGGTCAACTAGGAGGGGCAACACGAATTAACTCCGGGTCTGCACTCCATGAACTGGGCAACAAACATGTGCAAAGAATGCCTGCTTGTTGCCCCAATTCTAGCAGTTGGTCTAGCTGCTTGGGAGCCAGATTGTGTATTGCGGGTTCTATTTATGTAGTGTAATATACTAAAAGAAACCTAGAAATGGTACCGGTAGTTTTACGCGAAACAGAGAAGTTATGCTGTTGAAATACTTGTAATGCTTCTAATAACATAAATTTAAACAAATAAGCGAATTTCCCCAGTTATTCTGCCATTTCCATTAAAAACTTGCATAATTTTGTTTCCGCATTTCAGTATTTTTCCGAGCCCCTAAGAAAAAATCGATAAAAACGTAGAAAGATACAGTATTATTGGTGCCCTTACTGACTAGTGACATTCGGCTCCTTGCGCAGTGGCATCTTCGAATGTTGGATGAGCTGTGCAGATTTGATATCGGTTAGTATGAAAGGTCATTGTTGTCCCGAGGCATATTATCGGGATACCAGATCTGAATAGACAGATCAGGTACAGACAGCCACTCTGTGTACTACTACACGCCATGCACGGGGAACATAAAGAAATAAAATTGAAATCTCCATTCCTTGGTTGTCCATAAGTATAAACTTCAATTTTTTCTTTCGCTGTTGCAATGGTGACTGCTAAATCTGCACTAGTTAGCATGGCCAGTGCTCCACCCCAGGAATGTCCAGTAAATGTGACAGTGTATAGCGGGAAGCGAATTCATAATTCATATACATGTGGTTCTAATGGTTGCCAGACAGTTGAGGGATTCGTAGACAGTGTAGCTAACCCTGCCGCCAATCAGAGTTGCAGCAGTCGGAAAGTGGTCACTTTCGGCTCTAACGCCACCACAGAAAGCCACGATTATGGCATTTTGTCTGTGATCTATGGCCAAAAATGACTGACATTCTTGTTGTACCAGCATAGCGCATGGATGAGAAATAATTTTTGAAACTTGCACATTTGCAACATCTTGTAGACACTGGCCTGGCAGACTTTGATAAGATGCCGCAGCAAATTGTAGAGTTAGGATGGCTTTCTCTTCTAAACTGAATTTGATTGATATTGTACCCACCGAACATGAATTTCTACAGCTATTTCATAAAAATATCTGCATCATGCATTTTGTGTGTTACTGTTTTTAGTTTCATTGACATATTTTCGTGACTCAATTTCTGCTTGAACTTCACATCGGACCTGGTCTTGCGGATTGCTAAATTCATGGTTATTTACTATAGTATTTTCGATGGAGTTGGATTCATGGTTTACCTGGTTTAACATGGCCAGGAGCCCTCTTTCCCTTCCTGGTCCTGGTGTAGGCGGTTACTCAGTGGCTGCTGTAGACCCATGAGACCCTGTCCTCTTATTGCTCTCAGTGGGATAAGCAGGGCAGAAGTCGTTAATGGTTAAGCGACCTGTTGCTCTAGGGTGTGGGATTGACACTCATTCAGTGCCAGGCGTTTCTGGTTCTTGGAGGCTATTGTCATGATGTGGTTCTTCATGTCCTGGTTCATCTTCTGACCGCTCCTAATCTTCGTCAGTGTCTGGTTTGGAGTTATTTACCAGGTTCATCTGTTCCTCATTCAGGCGCTGTCTGGGTGGAAGTCTGGGTAGGGTATTACGAGAATGAAAAACGTTTTCCGCTAGTGGCACTAGGCCCTGGAATTCTGCGTTGAAGGCCAGCAATTCTTCCCACAGAGGGGCGATGTTCCTAAGCCATGAGAAGCCCCAATTACGGTGAGGTGGACTTTCGCGTGTGTGACCATGTGGCGCTTTTGTGCTTCTGGTGAGGTATAGCAGAGACTAAGGTGGAGACACTATTAATAGGTACGGGAAGAACGTCCAGTACACAAGGGAACCAGGTGCAGACACTATAAATAGTTTATTGCCAAACTGATTTTTAGAGTTGAGACAACCTTTAAGTAGCGCTGATTATGGTTAGGCCGTGCCCGTAGGCGATGTTTTCCGGCCTCAAATCAAGCACATTGCACAAAAATGTGCCTCCGTTCAGACTACCTGTTAGACCGTCCCAACAAACTATTGATATCATTACAACTCGGGGGCAACATGAAATAAATCTAGTTTTGCAAGACATTAAATTGAGTCATTCTCGATCTCTCCTCCCAATTTAGCTCGTCACCGCCGCTGGCACTATCATCATTATCGCCTTCAACCACCAATTGGCTTGCCTACGCCACATCTTGCTCGCTCCACCTATCACTACCGCTGCTGCTGTACTCATTGACTCTGTCCAATTGCTTCCCTGTATATAAATAACTTCTTACCACAAACTTTAAAATAATTCACACATCCGCCGCATACTCTCAGTTGGTTATCAGTTGTTTTCTCAGCAGTCGGTTATCGCACACAAACACACGCACACACTAAATACCGCCTCACTTTCCCTTCAGTCACTGTTCGCTTTCGCTCAGGTCAATTCACATTCCATCATGCTCTCTTCAACTTTTGCGTTTCTGTGCTACCTGCCTCTTTTAATTAATAATGAATGCTTACCTACTCTGAGATATTACTGTTGTTATAAAGCTAATAGCTAAATTGCGTTTAACCGATTTCTTTTAGCCCTGCGGGGCCGATTAAATTCAAAATATTCACAAAATAACTGCGTTTCTCATTATTTTCTACAAAAATTTCGAAATGGTCTAATTGGTCTAATGTCAGACATAATGCTTGAGCAGCCCTCCAGATGAAATCAAGCGAAGTAGGACTGAGTCCTGTTGAAAACCAAAATAGTCTTTGGAAACTACAGCGGGGGCTGCTTGGGAATTTACCGTTGTCAAGTAAATTAAAATTAAAATTAAATTAAATTCGAAAGTAATTTACTTCCGAAGAGTAAATTAAATGGCAAGTAAATTAAAATATAATTAAATCTTTGAAAAAATGTCGAAGCAAGTAACAAGTAAATTAAATTAGATTGAAAAGTCCGAAAAATTTACTTTGAATTTGCTTCTAATTTGCTTCATTGACCATTCGATCTGTAGTAGTTTTGGCTCTCGCATGTTACTTTATGTGATTCTCTGCCTTTCTGCCTGCCTATTTAACCGCAGAGTGTATATATGCTCTCACTGTTGGAAACCCAGCTACAATGCAACAGATACCATGCCAGATTCCGGTTTAACCTTCATTAATCTTCTTAACTGCGTCATAAATTCCCACAGCCTGATACGATCTTGCTTGGGGGGGGGGTCATACGCGAAAATTGGTAAAATCGGAGCTGCTTGGTTGTAAAACAAAAATAAAAATTAAATTGAAGAGCTGAATTTGCTGTAAATTTAGTAAATAGTAAAATAAAAATCCATTAGTAAAATAGCGGATTGCAAAGTGAAATCGAATTAGTACGTGTACCTTATGTAAACACGTTCACCGCGGCATTTTCGGTGGCTCTATCTGAAAGTCAAGAAATCTCTTTTACCAACGCTGTATTTTTGGGTATTAGATGTTTCTGGTTTCTCACAGTGCATTTGACAAAGTTTTCAGAGATTTGTTGCCCATTTCTCCCCACTGGAAAGGTGGGAGTGGTTTTCGCCCACTTCCAGAAGCATATCGTCGAAAGACACTGGTCCTAGGGATACAGCACGGATTGTAGGTCTCTGTTAAGCGATCAGTATCGTCCGATAAAATGCGGGCACCCCGAGCAATTCTGCATTCTGCACGATGCGAAGCGCATATATAAAAACTGATTAAAATCGTACATACGTATCACCAGTAGTTGAATGGTATTGCTGCACTGTAACAAAGGCTCATCAGAGCGTATAGTACTTATTTGTTCAAACTAAGATGCCTGTCAAATTGACTAGTGAGATGCGGCCATTCTGCTGTTTGTTTTAGAAGAGGATTCGAAGTAGTAATCGAATCGGACCGGTTCGGAGATAGAGTTCTTATTATTCAAAAAGCATGGACAAATCTGAGGCGACCAGACAGGTGGAAAGTTACAAAAAGAGCCTTTGTTGAAATGTATGACGTGTGAGGCTATTATGTAAACGCATAAACTAACAGTAAAGAAAAAACAAACAACAACAAACTTCATGGATCCACTGTAAGTATTTTGAGCGCTAGCGTGTTGCCAGTTCTTTTACTGTTTGCTGGAAGGTGGTGCTTTTTATTACTTTTTCCTTACCGCATAGTAGACTGACGATTTCATAACTTGAAAAGAAAAACATGCGCACATGGGCTGAAAATTAATCTTCAGAGCACTTGGAGATATGAACTGGATGCTTAGATGGTTACCACTCGGAAAAGGTTAGCTCCATAGTCAGAGAAGTCTCTGCAATCCATGTTTTGATATAACTTATGCCCTCCATGTAACAAACTTATGTAAACCTACGTTTACTGGAAGGCATTATACTATAAGCAAAAATCTATGAACTATAAGTGGACAGAGAGTTTGTAGTCTACAGTGAAGATTGTTTTGCTAGCACATGTCTTGCCACCATGTCTGGTTCAGGTAGACAGCTGTGGCAAATGGAATGGTTATGACTCCAAGGGCCGAATTATGAATCGTGATTTGCATCTTGAGCAAATGCTGAAACGAAAAGGAACAAAAAAGTGGCAGCCAAGAAAGCGACAACGAACGATGAGAGTTGTTTGGTAGAGCCGAAAGTGGAAAGTACAGTTGGTAGGTACTACCAAATTTCAGGTAAGTCCAGATTCAGGTATCTCTAAAATCCAACTTCAGGTTCAGGTCTAGGTTCAGGTACATTTTTCAAAAGTACCCAGGTGTCAGGTTCAGGTTCAGATACTTTCAAATATAGGCACAAATTTTCGGCTATGAGCTAAATCAATAGCGCTCCTGTTCCTTTTCTTAAGAAAACGATCCATGTTCAAAGCAATCGAAATTTACAAAACCAACAATTCGACTAAAACGAGAAAAACGCAATACAATTTTTGCGGTATGACGGACCGATCGCCATTATAGTAGGAAACCCCACGCACTCCACGAACGTTGATTTCATACTCTAATTTCCGCATTAAGGTAAGGCTCAGGCTTACATAAGTTCTACTAGCTGACATTTAAGCTTACGTTCAACAAACAAACTAAAGCTTAGGCTTAGGCATAGAGGAAGACAAGCTTTCATAAAGGCAATTTCCGGATGGGGGCTTTTCCCTATAATCAAGCCCAAGCAGCTTTTCACAGAATTCCCGAGTCTGAAATAGTTATACAGTGTATGTAGTAAACACAAGTTTCTTGTCTCAAAACAAAACTCCCATGTGCAGACATAGTTGTCTGATACCGTAATTCGGTCTTAAAGGGCTCCAGTGTAGAGATGTGCACGGGCACCTTTTTTCCGGCCCGGCCCGGCCCGGTGGGCCGATCAGGTGAGGCATGCCCGGCCCGCCATGCCCGACAGATATCAAAATCGGGTCCGGCCCGGGGGGCCTGAAAATGGTGCCCGGCCCGGCCCGCCTAAAATCCGGCCCGGACCTGTCCGGCCCGTTAATTTTGCTTTGTCTTACTAAATTTTTAAAAATTTGGCATGAATTTTCAGATTGAAAGCCCACCTTGTACGCCTCCTTACCGAACACCTCCGCACAGTGATGCCGAATTATCGGAAACTACGTTTGATTGAGTGGTATTGTGGGCACGTAGAAGCCGTTCTGCCGCTTCAAACGGGGCATCTGTGCGTCTGCTGCCATTGTGCTTAGACCCCACCGCCTAGCAGCACTCAAACTTTGCAATAAAAGTTCTTCATCAAAATTAACACGCATGAGTCATGATTGTGCAACCGAACGCAAACTTACCACCCACAAAGAACAACGCCACCTGGTGGTAAAAAACCAAAACTCAGTTACCAACAATTATTATATTCTGTCATCTACTCCATTTTTTGTCATTGTTGCAATTTGTTGCGCTACTGATCGGTCGAGTCATGAGTGCTAGTCTAGAATTAAGTGACTTCTTGGAAGAATTAGAAGGAAATGCTCTGATTTTGCTAAAACTGTGCAACTGTCAGAGAAGCAAAACGGTCCTCAGCCAAAGGTAGTAGAAAAAAAGAGACAAATCTAAGGCAGCCGCAGGGAATAAAGGAGCTCTAAAGAAACCATATAAGGAACGACAGCTGAAAAAGCAGCAGAACGGCTTTGAGAAAAATGAACAGAAAAAGGTTATGATGATGTGTATGAAATGTGCAAACAGATGAATGAGGTCAATGGAACAGAAGCTTGGACTTGGATGACACCCGTGCCCTCAATTACCGTAGAAACTACGCTGCATTTTGTGCCAGGCCACGGACAGACTGTGCAGGAGCAAACTTATGCAAACGTGAACAAGCAAAACCGGAAGTGCAGTAGATGAACACAAACATTAAGAGCCATTTTATATAAGAAAGAGCGGTATGGTTTTCTTCGGGAGGGCGGCGGACGGCCAAATCTGACCCCCACTTTTTATTGGCTCATTTGAAAGTACTATACATGGAATGTTTAAAACCGAAGTATCTCCCGGATTTGCCCACTACTGGGCTAGAAAAGTGTGAAAACGCCCAGGGCACGATTTCCGGGCGTTTACGGAAATGGTCATTTCTCTTGAACCACTAGGCCTAGAAGGTCCAAGCTTTAAACATTTGTAGAGGAAGTGTTGTGCTACCAGAACTGTTGTTTGTAGCCGCCTAGCCTTCTCCATAATCTAGAATCGACGCTCCAAACTGGAGGTGCTCAAATCAGTTTTTGGGCTACTGTCGCTACAAGGCATGGAAGTTTTTAATTTCCTTTTGCACACTATTTGGACTAACTATTGGCTATTTATCGCACACAAAAATTTTTTGGCAAAGATCGCATATTGCGAAAAAAATGAAATTTTCCTCTTTACAGCAAAAAAAACGGTATTTTTCTATTTTTTGCTAAATGCAGCTGTTCTAGACTATTTTTGGTTGCAGAAATGGATTCCGCATGTCAAAATTAGGCATAGACAGTTGGTTAACTCATTATCTGCAACTTTGTTTTCAAATAATTTAATTCGATACTCACGTTAGAACCGAATTGTTGCATTCACATAACTTTCAGATTGTTTCGCAATAAAACATATGTTTGTTTACACTTTAGTTAATGTAGTCACCAACACTCGACCTTTTTGTACTGGCGGTGAAATGCAGCGAGTCCACGAGTGAGTTTTTCTTCTTATCTCGCCGGCGTCGCCAGTGACGCATTGGTCGTTTGTGGTTGTAGGCGCAAGTGTGTGGATCGGCAATGCACGGTGCAGTTAGGCTAGGCAACGAGAACGGCCGGGATTTTATGTAACAACAATAATAACGGGTTGGTGAGGCAATAACGAACGCTAACGCACAGACCAAATGATCTGACAGGGCAGCGCAGTCGGCTGACCTGCCAGTTACGGCAAAGGTCTATTACACATCAGGGGTGATAGCTAAGGTAAATCACCGCTACATGTAAATACCCAATCACACCTGAAACGTGCATGCACAACTACAATATGTACGCACTCACACGACACATACAGCTTTTCGCGCTCTACCAACCACTCAGACAGCTTTTTCCGTCAAACGAAAGTCTTTCCAGCTCACCAACAAAGATAGGAAGGAGCGCTTGTCAAAGACAACGCGCTGACTAAAACGTACATAGCCATGTACTTACATTGACGGTAGGTTCTGACATTTTCGAGAAGTGGGGCAGGGGGATCGGTAACGGCTTGCGGCTGACCTTGTTCGTCTTGCGCAGCTTGCGGCACTTCATCCTCTCCACTAACAGTCGGCCAGTATTCCTTTGGCAGCAGATAATTCTTGACCAGAATCTTCCCCGTGCACCAATTGCCAGGTTTCAACATCGGTAACTGTGTTGAGGAACAAGCCATAATGACGATTGAATCTTCCTAGGAATCAGGAAACAGAACGGCAACTGCCTACAGCGGGCCACAAGACACAGTACTGTTGAAAGCGCTGACAGAGTGTCACACAAGTACAGCACCTGGACCCATAACCTGTCGCGGAGTGGATACAGGCTTTATGTTATTGTGAGAACAGTGAGACCAAGCGGCCAGAATCGGCTAAGGCATTTTAGCAGTGTGCGTAATCTGAGAGCAATAAAGTAAACGAAACAAGTAGCAAAGAGGTCTTGATCAGATTCGTTGCTTTTGTCACCATCACTCCCTTTGCTTTCTTCACCACCATTTTCAATTTTTATTGGCGATGTTTGTTTACTTTTTTATTGCTGATTCACTTTTCTGTTATCCATGTCCTGCCCTGGCCTCTCAAGTTTTGACTGTGGAGAAGCCGTCTGAAATTCGCATAATTGGCCCGTTTTTAATTCGAATTCAATTAATTTAATTGAAATTCAAAAGTTAGACCATAATTTAATTGCAATTTAATTGAAATTCGCCTGGATTTTCAATTATATTTTCAATTATTTCCTGTGGTGAATGTAAGGAAATGCGTAAGTATTAGAGGCGGTAATGACTTCAAATTTTGGGCGAAACGACTTATTTATGGCTTGTCACCTCTTTATACAGATCTCACTGTGTTTTGTAATATTTTATGCTCTGCTTTTATTTCGTAGTTCATAAAAAGTCAAAACAGTGATTTTTTGACGTATGGTGGGTTGACTGACACTAGTGATGTAAAAAATTAATTTAATTGTAATTGAAATTCGCATAATTGGCCCGTTTTTAATTTCAATTCAATTAATTTAATTTAATTGAAATTCAAAAGTTGGGCCATAATTTAATTGTAATTGAATTGAAATTCGTCTGGAATTTCAATTATATTTTCAATTATTTCCTGTGGTGAATGTAAAAAATGCGTAAGTATTAGAGAGTATTTGAGTATTAGAGAATGACTTCAAACAAAAATCTATCTAGGGTTTGCCACCTCTTTATCACTGACCTCGGACGGATGGATGGATTGTGAGGGCGGGGCCGTAGCCTCTGCGTTAGGCCACACTGCGGGGCCACGCACGCACACCCACATCCTGCCCTTCCTTCGCTGCCTTCACTACTAGCGGGCACACATGCTCGGTGTCAGTCTGGTGGGCGGGTCTCAGTGCTAGCTGTCCCCGTTCCCGTTTGTCTCAAACGCACAACACGTGTGCTTGCTATTGTAGCTTAGGTGCAACGGCAGCTCCAGACGGTTCCCATTTACCCACTCGCTGTCGCCAGCTTTCGGTGGCTTGGGTTGGGCTTTGTACCTTTGCGGCAAGAAAATTGCCCCACCGAGTGGATGACCGCACGACCACGCACACAGTGACTTTTCGGCCTAAACCATTATTACACCAACTGTGCTGGCTTATACTGACCTCTTTTTGTTTTGTAACGTTTTATGCTCTGATTTTTATTTCGTAGTTCATAAAAGTCAAACAGTGATTTTTGGATGTATGGTGGGATTACACCCCCTTTTTGGCGAACGCACCTAGGAAGTGATGTTGTTAAAAAATGCTGAAAACCTTTAGATTACGTACTGATATATAATAATGAACTAAATGTAAATTTCCCCCAGAATGCTATTTTATACGTTTTTAAAAGGCAACTTTTTAAAACTTTTCTCGGCTGGTTGGGCAGTACGCTAACCAGGTGTCTCTAAGCTTTTATATGGACATTTCTCGAAGTCCTGGGTCACTGTCACTGTCTTTTAACAGCAACAATACAACAATATTTAAAAAAATTGAAAAAATAATTGAAAAAAATTACATAACTAAAATTTTCCAAAGTTCCATAATTTAATTGAAAATATAATTGTAATTGAAAATAATGGAAAACTATTTCAATTAATTTAATTTAATTTAATTGAAATTAAAAACTGAGCCCATAATTTAATTGTAATTGAATTGAAATTCAAATTCCATAATTTTACATCACTAACTGACACCCGCTTTTTGGCGAAGGTACCTCGGAAGTTGGTTCGCGACTGCGGCTCAATTCAGATAATTCGGCATCCAATTTCTGTCGCTGAGCGCGGCCAGTGTTTATCACCAGATTTATGGCACTGTCGTGAGCCGAGACAGGCCTCTGATTAGACTCGCTCTCACCATCTGGATCATCATCCCCTTCTGAACTGTGACCTCGAGCGGTCATGAAGACCCTCATCAGGAAGAAGGCTTCCCTTAAAGACAGCCAACCAAACAGCAGCCCCCATATAGAAGGTCTGTGGGACAGAAAAACACAGGTAGCGTCAAAGAGTGTCTGTGAAAGAAGCAAAAGGAACAGAGCCCCAGAAAACGGTGGAAGACAAAAACAACTGAAAAAAAAGAAGCGAGACAAAGGCTCAACAAAAAAAACGGCGTTTAAGGAACCGAGCACACAGACTACCACGCATCGTGAGCCAAAACGCAAAACTGGCCGGCTAGCCGAATTAAGCTGAATCATGAATTGGGCGTTACTTTAAATTGTCTGTGATTGGCTGGCTGGGCCAGGAAAGCATTGTAAGGAGGAGCTATGAACAGTGAAGCAGAATCGAATGGTTTTATTCTTCTGGCTTGTCATGCCCCCAGGCTGCAAATAGGAAGGCAAAGCCAGCAGACGGAGAATAAAATTGAGTAAACATCTGAAGACTGTTCCAGGTAACAAAAGAGTAAATCTAATCTAATCTAGGTAGAGCCAAGGGAGATCTATTTGCAATCAACAGAGTGAAAGCTTGTGTACCAAAAGATGTCCTTGTGCAAACTATCAAGTCGATTGTTTTGCCCAAGCAGTACTATTCAGCTTCCGTTATACAAGCTACGTCACCATCGTACCTGAAGCAGACCTACGTTCCAGTATTAAACTTTGCTGCTAAAATGCTAGATGGTCTGAGAAAGTATGATACTACCACCGATTTTGCCACTGAGCATTTGCGTTTTGCCGCGCCTCTCCTGATTGATGACCATGTAATCGAAAGGATTTCAAACGTTCAGTACCTCGGAGTTCTGCTTGACCAACAGCTTAGCTTCGCTGCCCACAGCAATTAAAAGGTGGTAGCGGCTATATCCGCTCTTCGCGGCGACGAGGAGGAGCGCTTCGACATGCCATAAAGAACCGCCTATCAATTGTTGTACGTGTAGTATATTTGCAAGTAATCCGGCCTACGATCGTTTACGCTAGCTGCGTGTCCTATCCTGTAAAACAGTATAACCGCCGTCGTATAGAAAGAGTGCAAAGTTATGCCAGCAAGCTGGTACTTAACCGCTTCGACCTCAGTTACGCTCAAATGCTAGAAATGTTGCAGTGGAAAAGTGTGAACAGAATTGTGTTAGAAAGCAGAATGCTCACGTTTTATAAATGTGTGCATGGCCTGCGAGAACTGCCTAATGGTTGTATTATCCGTTTACCTACTTGCTGTCACCAGCTTTCTGTGGCCTAGGTGGGGCTTTGTGCCGACGACCAAGTCTTTGAGGCAAGAAACCTGCCCCGCTGAGAGGAAGAACGCTATTTATTTTAGGACTAGTGTCTGTGTGTGTTATCTCCTTGTTCGATAAAGACAGGCGAGCGCGTCGTCCATGGACAACTGATAATTACTAATACTTCTGTATCTTTTTCATTCATATGTAATTCTTTTCACAAGAAAAATTAACGATGTTTACTTAATGATATCACACATAACTTAAGAATTCTAATCAACCGACCAAGCATTAGATACGTCCTAACTGCTACAGACAAAGGGGTCTACAATGTGCAAACTTTTTTGCAAGGAATTTTGCCACTTTATTTTTGTCACATAGTCAGCCACACATAGTTCTAGTACTTCCTGTGTTTTCACATTAGACCATAGAGGCAGTCACCGTTCTGGTTATACTGGAGGTATGACAGCTCTAGATCAACATCCACTATCAATGAATCACTAAAGTAAACCCCAAATTCAGCCTACTGTAGCTGTTCACTGCGAAACGACTAGAATTATAATAACCTAATGGTCGGGCAGGGGCGCCGTGACTGATATTGTATGTTGGTAGATATAACTTTCGTTTCGTGATGCAGATGAGATGAGCCAAAATAGGCGACATCAGTTGGCAACCAGTAACAGTGCGCAGTGTCGAGTTTTGCAGAACTTGCAACTTCCCGAATTTCAAGTTAGATATGTATCGGGCCCAAACGGGAGCTGCGTAATTGAAAATCGGTCTGCAGATAGGATAGCTTTAAAAGTTGCCAATAGCGGTTCTATCTCTTTATCCAGTTAGTACCAGCAAGGGCCCTTAAAACGGTGTTGCGTGCGAGAAGCAGTTTTGCCCAGGTACTTGCAAAGTGCTGAGCGAAGTTTCTCCAAATCACACCAACTGCCACTTTTAGTGAATACTGAGCCACTGAATCCGAAGCAAATGTAAATTACCCTGCATTCCAATTTATAAATTTTATACAGCAACCAATAACACAACCTTAATTTCTTGTCAGCCAATCATATAGCATTTTTTAAACTGCAAGACGATGCATTTTCATTTGCAGCACATTTTTATGGTAGCATCCAATTAAGCATCAGGCGCTCTCAATTACTCAATTAATTCACCTTTACCTGTAGAGACCTTTCCACATAACATGTAAATCATACCGTCTAAAACATTCACTGCAATCTTGCGAAAATGCGCGTATTCGGAATAGTTAGACAATAATGTATCTTGATAATGTGAAGAAAGCGCTTACCAAGCACGGTCCGCCGTGTCCTACCGATACTCAGGTAACTGACTAACGCCGACGCAGAGATATAATTGGAGAGTTGACCAGTTTTGCCTTCTCACCTCGATCAGCGAGCCAAGATGAGTCAGCCCTAAGTCGCAGTGTGTTGTTCGCGCTGTACACATCGTCTCACTGCCGTCCGTGCGATATAGAGGCACCAGAAGAGCCATTGTACCAGTGGAATGCGCGTGAAGATTCATGGACAAACAGACCAGTCCTCTGTCCTGATGGGTATGTGGCATTCTCTCTATCTGAAGGAGTCGGCGTTGCTTCTACGCCCTTGGGATGAAACGCAGGGGAGGAGTCGGAGGGTTAATAGTTTTATTCTAACTAATACACATCGCGTGGGTCAAAAGAGACTAAAGAAAAGGCGCGGCAGCCCGCTTAAATAGGTAGTCCCAGAACCAGATCCAAAGGAGGACCTGGGTGAATCGGAGTGTATCGGTCACCCCTGGGCCAGCCTACGCAAGCAGTGCTGAAAGGCGCCGACAAAATATATACATACCGTTCCGCGGCACAGATCATATCTCAGACATTAAGAAAATACAGTTTAAACAAAACAAGCAGGTCTCAAACCAGGATTTACGACAAAAATGTGCGTATGCTCCAAAGGCGGCACTTTCTTTACGGAGACAGGTTTAGACAGACGCCAATCACTATTCAATTTACGACCCGCTAAAAAGGCATGCGAAAAACGAAGAAAGATATTTCGTAACCTAACTACGTACACATATTATAATAAGTTATGTACACATCACAGCCTACTGTAGTTATAGGCCTCTGCATCTCCGGGCTGTCACAGGTACAGAAAGCAGTCAAGTTGCAGAAAGGCAACTAAACACTGCGTGTTTCTCTTGAGCCAGTTGGTCTATCTTACATTCTAACTATCGCAAAAAGTGACTGAAAAACATTTTACCAAAGAGACATTTGTTCCAGTGCGGTGTTCGGTTTACGAACCGTGAGGCTGAGGCGGAGGAACGGTTGCGTGAGTTCGATGATTTCCTGGGTATGGTTTAGTTTCACTTTTTATTACTGCATGTATTTTTTAATGTCAATTTCTCTGTTTTCAGTGACGGCTCGCTCTCTTTCCGTCACACTGCTGGAAGCAGCCTGTGCTCCGGCTCCAAACGGGTTCGGTGCAGACTGATGTGCCGATTGATACGGCCGGCTTAAATCGACCACCTGCTGAACACAACCATTCCAGCACTTTACACTTTTACTGTGTTTGAGAGTTCAGCGAAAACATAAAAATGCGCTGTATTTTTCGAGTTTTGCACGTGCCAAAGTGGGCGAATGCGAAATGGGACATAAAATAATATTATGTGTAATATTGTTATGTAAACATAGTCAAGCTTCTCTCCTCTACTTTCATCGGTCGCTGCAATGTATCTCTGACAAATCTTTGAAATTTCAACGATTCAAGAAATCCACATAGAAAGGCTCAATATTTCTACAAAAGGAATTAGAAAAGTTACGATTACAAAATAGGTTTCAAATGCGCTCTGAACACAGATGCAGTTCACATCTGCGGCGTTAATGAAGCAGAATCCTTCAGCAGCATTTCTGAGTATTGTTCCAAAGTCCTGTTCGTTGTCAATCTCCCGGAGGATGAGGGGAGCATTGTCAGCACGAACACTTCATTACAGAGGTGCATCAGTCAGTGATGTACCTTCACGGCCAGCACCTTGTAGAACTGAGTGTCCAAGTAGTAGTAGGCTGGCAGAATTTGGATGGTGACCAAAATCACCTCGTCCACCAGAAAAATCTGACAGTCCTGTTCAGTTTCGTTGTCATTGCCATTGATGCTGCTGACCACCTGGCACTGGTCTGGCATGTAGGCAATGCTGGGACGGCTAAGGGATCGGCCAGCGGCAGCAATCAACAAATCTTCGGGATTGACTGAAATGAATTGAGGCTGGAAATTGTCCCGAACTTGACCTGGCCTCTTGTCAGCTACCACAACAGTAGCTAGGATTGAGGGTAGGTCGTGACTGACGCTAGCTTCTGCCATGTTTAGATCCGTTCCAGAGTCCTGTGCTAAGTTTTTCTTGCAACAAAAAGACAGATAGTAGAGTAGGTCAGTGAAAGCATCAAGGTGATCATCAGAATATTCAGTGTTTGGGTCAGTTTGACCAATGGACAGGTCAACCAAAGGCTGCGTTCGTTTCTCAGCAGGCATTCGAGGGACAGACTGTGTTTTGAAACTATTAGGAGTAGCTAAAAAAAAACAGCCAACAATTCTGTGTCTTCCATAATCATTAGGGTCAACAATTTAGTTTTTTGGCATTGAAAGTTGAAAATCGACCAAATTTTATGATGGAAATTTTGTAGTTAATATTATTGCACTCATGGTACTAGGACGCGTTGACAGCGAGCGAATGTTTAGCTGCGTTGTATTTCTAGAGACTGAGCGGGAAAATTGCAATTTAGGACGATAGGCAAACGGAAAAACGCGCACCTAGATGGCACATATTTTTGTCCGCTCTCTGACCTTTCGCTGACTGGAGCGAATCAAGGCTGCTGAATAAAGAATAATGTCTTTTGAAACTAGATTTTATGTTGCCGCCCGTTGTAATGATATCAATGGTTTGTTGACAGGTAGTAGGAGGCACATTTTTGCGCGATGTGCTTTGATTAGAGGCCGGAAAAGATCGCCTACGGGCACGGCCTTACCCCAATCAGCGCTACTTAAAGGTCGTCTCATCTCTGAAATTCAGTTTGTTTCAGTTTCGAAATAAGTAGGTTTTTAATTGTAATGCGGCTCTAACATGGTTTCAACTTTTGCACTACAGGTGGCAGTCGAATTGCATACAATATTTAAATAAAAAATCCTTCTGAATTTATCATTCGATACAGAATTTACTAAAAAGTTTGAAAAAAATTTTCTCTTACTATGCCATGAACTACTACGAAGTTCGGTTAGTTGTTTGAATGGAAACTATTGTGAGAACGTGATTTGATTTGTTCATTTTAGTCTCTGGCTGTTGGTTACCTTTCTGTGGTGGCTGTTCACCAACGACTATGGCACCGGATTGGATTGAGAAACGTGATTTTCCGTGTTATATCCCCTGGGATACTAAGTGGGGAACTCCGGTAGTAGTCCGTCTAGCTACTGGTGAGACCCTGCGGGTCCACCTGTAGCCCGAAGTGGTGTACAAGGTACAGTGTACCGGGTGCTGTACAAGGTGCGTCGAGGACTCCTGGCTGAAAAACAGCTGTTGCCTGTACCAGAAGAACTGGATCAATCAACTGACCGGAAATGCCGGCTCTATTCAAAAATCCCAGAACGCCTGATTGAAGATCGGGTTGGACCAGGCAGGAATCTGCTGGCCCTAATGGGACCCTGGCCTGAAGGAGCCCCTAGACTGAGGGAGATTGAAAAAGGAGACCTGAACCTAAGTACAGATGCTTTCTGCCAGCATCTGAACTTCCAGCAAAAGAAAGGTGTTTGCAATTTCCTTGATGGGAAGTGGGCTGTCTCTGCAGTCATTGGTCCGACAGGCGCTGGTAAAGCAGACACCCTTTTGAGCATGATTTTTCGACACTTGAATGTCGAGGATGACCGCAGAGTGTCTGTTACTAATAGCGCTGCCTGCGACCGCATTACAGTCCAGTGTATTGGCCGTTCACACCACCAGTGCAAATATGGAAGCTATAGAAAAACGAATGGACTACTTGAACATGCACAAACGCTACGCCTCCAACAAACTCATCAGTCAGCAAGATGTATGCACACTTTTGACGCAACACGTCCAGTCAGCAGTCGAGACGCGAATTCCTGAACTGGGTCTAATTGAAGGTAAGCTAAGAAAAAAATTGAGCAGTTGTGACTTCTTCTGTTTTTAGAATTGAAAGACTGAGTCTGAGACAGGACAGAATTCTTATTTGAGAGTGGAGGCGAAGATAAGAGCCAAGATAACTAAAATACAATCGCCCAATACTATATACAACCGAATATGCAGCGGTAACCTCAGGCTCAGGGACATGCACAGAATGCATAACAGCGCTTTAACATCTGAACAACCAAATATCGCTGATTAAATAAATTTAAATATGAAAAGAACACATAATACAGGTTAGAACGCAAATCAAAATATGCAAAATCACAAGGAACATAAAGAAACGTGGCCTCTGCGTAAAGGGAAACATAGCAACAAGTTCGTCCCTTACTGAGCTGACTATTAGTCTCTGTTACTGTTTACGCGTAGTTTATGAACGGGTTCCCGACAGTCGAGGAACTTGATACTACAGGGGCAGGGGAGATCCCAAATGGGTTAGTCGACCAGTCGGTAGGCCAGTCCAGCTGGGGGTTAGTCGACCAGTCGGTAGGCCAACGCTATGGCCAAAGCGTAACCGTTTGGCTTAATCATCATCAGCACTGAGTCTCTCTTCGGAACAAATGCACAACCTAAGTGCTCCGACAGGAAAAGTTTGATTGAGCTCCACAAGCTTATAAAGAATGCTTTGTGCACTAAAAAGAATCACCTGCAAACCAGGGCTTAATTGGGGGCTTGTCAGTCTTCCGCCGCACTATCACTACACACAGATTTATTGTGGTCGGGTCGGTAGTAACTTGCCTAACAGTCTTCATTGAGCGCAGATTGTAAGGCCGAATGGTGTAGGGCAGAGTGCCGTAAGCCGTGCGCTGTCGCCTGCACCCGCTCCAAGTAGGTCATGGCCTTGCGGACGGCAAATTTTGATGTCCAACCTAGTCTGTTTTCTAAAGTTTTGGAGAACTTGGTATCGTGAAAAAATTTTGGCAACTATTTGAAACAACATCAATTGTTCACTTTGATGGAGAGAGACTAAATGAGAGCGTACCAGCGGCAGGGTTGTATATTTTTCCGAAAAAAACCTCGGCCTGTTTTTTTCCAGTTTTTTTCCGGTTTTTTTCCTAAATCGCGGAAAAAACTCCAGCCCAAGTTCTGAGTATCCTAGGCTGGTTTTATGATTCCTAACGCTTTCTAGCGCCTTCCTCAGTCTTGTTAGACCAGAAATACACGTGTTACATTGATATAAATCACGAAACAGGCATGAAACAGTGCCTGACAGGTTCCATAAATAACGCTATATGCAAATTTTCTTACAGCAGTTTGCATTTTTGTTTTTTCATGCCAAATTTGGTCTTTTTTGTTGTTTTTCTAACAGTTTTGAGTCAGTATGGCCTATTATACGTAGCAAAAGTCCATTTTTTAAACGAAAAATGACGTAAATTAGCTATTTTTAGCTTGAGTTTTTTTCCGCGATTTATGTTTTTTTCCGACCCTTAGGAAAAAAACCGGTTTTTTTCCGGAAAAAAACAGTTTTTTTCTGGTGTTTTTTTCCCACCTCACATCCCTGACCAGCGGTTGACTGTCAACAGCCGCAGGTGGTTGCTGTGAGCGGACCACGCAAATGATACGAACAAAGGCCAAATCAGACTGTACAGCACAGCTGGAACCTAGAGTACTTTGGACCCTCTGAGATCCAGGTCTCTCTATCCATCACAGGAAGATTAGAAACCTCGCAGTGGTCATTTCTCCCCAAACAGGTGCTACTTTCAGCTAGTTTATCCAGACAGTACAACTCTTTTTGCGCCGGTTGTAATGATATCCATAGTTTGTTGGCACGATCTGACGGGTAGTCTGAACGGAGGCACATTTTTGTGCCATATGCTTAATTTGAGGCTGGAGGACATCGCCTATGGGCTCGGCCTAACCCTAATCAGCGCTACTTAAAGGTCGTCTCAACTCTAAACATCAGTTTGGGAATAAACTATTAATTGTGTCTCCACCTTATTCCCTGGTCTACTGGACGTTCTTCCCCTGCCTCTATTAGAGAAGAAATGGGTGACGTTGACCGCTGCTACATGTTCTACTTGGAAGCGGTAAACCCGAAAACCAAGCAGTTGACTTTGCTTGGAGGCCGAAGGTGACAGAACCCACCGAGTCGGCAGGCTGTTTAACCGTGACAGAGTGGGCCCTTCAGTCAAGCCTGTTGTTATTTATGACTCTGCCAGAAAGCCCCGGCCTGTTTTGTGGCCAAGGCCGACCTAACTCCAGGAACTATGCTTAGCTATGACTACAATGACAGACGTCGACTTGCTAATCACCACTGACTATCTTCGAACGTTTCCTTAACAACTACAGTGCCAGACTAGCCTCAGGTTGTGTTTATCAATTATAGTCGACGTTACTGCTAATGCCCGGTCCTCTTTTGCCTAACCAATACAGACATCCCTGGATGGGCACAGGTGGGATCATTGGACCATTCCTGTGATGTGATGTGATGGACGTACCAGAACGCGTTTAATACTGAATTTTTAAATATTGTCTTTTTATCATAAACAGGAAAAAAAATTTTGATTTTAGCAAAAAATGGCTTACAATGCCCTCAAGCCCATCTTCACGCCATCATGTCGAAATTGTAGGCCTTGTGCCATGTCCATGTGGAGGAAATGGCGCCAACATATTTCACTTGGCTAAAATGAATGTTGTTTCTACTGCCAACAGCGCAGCCACTTCAGGGCCTCCATTGGCTTCAGCCACAAGGACTCCACAGCTAAGGTGGTGGGCTTTTGTGTACAGTTGAACAGGTGGCTGGTCGTGTGAATTGCCCCACAACCAGTGGGACAAGTCTCGGGCACTGTAGGATCAAGGCGGTGCCGATATGGATCGGAATGTTTGGAGAGCGGTTTTAGTTTTGGACAGAGCGATAATTAGATACTGCTACCATTACCATAACAATAAACACCTAACAATTTTGGATAAACATAGCGGACGGAAGATTATATGGACACTTGACATCATTCGACATGTTCGACTTTTCCAGAAAGACTAGACAACCTCTGTAAGTCTGTACATATGGTCGTTGTCAAGATCGTCTTCATAGTGCAGCAGCACTTCTGGATCTTTGACTAGACAACCTCTGTAAGTTGGGGAACAGTTCGTCCAAGTACAGACTTCTTTAACTGAAATTTTCAACCAGCTTTGTACTCTTTCTCTCTCTTGTATCATTTCTGTTTTGACTAATGTATACATAACAAACTAACAAAATTACATTGCAATTGTAATCCGCGTTGAATAATCCTAAATTCGTAATTCTTTCAGGTCTTTCAATTTGAAACTCTAGATCACCTAGATAATCACAGCAGTCCAGTACAGTGCTCTCTCGAATGGTACATCCCGACTCCACAGCTGTGGTGGAGAACGAAAAGAAAACGAGCATCAGCAGCATACCGTTTGATTCACTCTAAAATGAATCTGATGCTATAAACAAAATGACTGCGGACTCGAAAGGCTGCGATTTTAGCAAAGATGAAAAACGCCTAAGGAACTAAATCGTAGCAGTAATTACTATTCGTCAAAGTATATATACCAAGAGAGGCTGTTTTACTTTTTCGGGATAGCTACTTATTACCAGCGCGCAAGAAGGCGATCGGCTCCACGGGTTGGTGAATGAGGTATTCACGTAATGCCAGCTTTTAGTCTAGTCGCCGGGCGGCGAGCCTTAGTATAGTTTTTTCGGCAGACAGCGTTCTTAGTCTGCGCTGGCTAGTTAGGCGTATACCAATGGTAAGGCGTAAAATGGTGGGAGCAAAAAGCTTGCACTTACCCCCGGCTCTATAAGGTTGCGACTGATGTGTTATCTGTTCCGGCATCTTCTGCTTTCATTGAACGCTTTCATTCAATCGATATTGAAAGTTCTTCTCGATACTGATTGTTCCTTGGCTTTTTGTAAGAAGTATCGATTAACAAGGTTGTGTGTGAATCACCACACAATTGCAACTGACTGGCGAATAAGTAGTACATACAGATATCATAGGATTAGCACAAAAATCTAGAAATATCAACATGAGCAAGACTTAAGAGTCAGTCTCTGATTCAATCGAGTCTTGGTATGTCAAGTTGAAAATCGAACTTTTGCGTAGAGACGTGTGCGTTGGTGTACTAATAGGCATTCATGAGTTATGTTAAACCTGGAAAGGGTTTATGGATTTGACGCTTCATTCCTGTGATACAAGCCGCCAAAAATCGGCCCGCTTAACTATGGGACCAAAATTCTCAACTCGAATTTCTTTTGTACCAATAAGAGTTGGGACTAAAAAATTGGGGATTTTAGGTAACTTTTTGAGTAGTTTAAGAATTTTTGGTCCAATATTATTTTTGAGTAAAATTTCTTTTTGCGACCACCTTTGGCCGGCTCTAGCTCGTCTGGAACCCCCCCCCTACACAGTCTTTTTTATTTCAGAATTTTGTAGCGCTATCAATTTGCCAGATGGTATTTATCGAATTCCCTTCTTAATACCAAATTAGATTCATAGCTGCGTCAAGCCTTGGCAATGGGTGTACCAAATTTATATATTTTTGTGATCAATAAGTTCTTCATGTAGTTATCGGAATAAATAGCACAGCACAGACAGCAAAAGTTATGTGCATATAGCCATAGTCATTTTTAGCACGACCGGAGAAAATATTGTTCGCACTTACAATAGATCTTGTTAAACCAAATGAGAAGCACTGGGCAAGATTGTGATCAATATCCCCAACAGAAGCAGCACGGCCAGACTAAATTGGTTTCACTGGCTAGAGTGCTATCGTTATTACACTGGCTGTTTGTGCGAGCCGCTATGTACCTCGCAATTCTAAACCCAGTTTCATCGCTGGTCTACATGCAATGCAAGGCGGTCACTTCGTCTGGTGTTACTGTTCGATTTATCACCACAACTATTTGTCGCATGAAGTCACCTTTGCGTATACGGAGCGGTATTGCATGTACCCAATGAACTTTCGATCACTGACACCAGAAAGAACCACATCGCTTGCCATGAACAAGAAAAAAAATTATTATGCACACGATCGGCTTCAGAGGTGATTGCTGGAGCAATTCCGCAAAACCTACAGTTACCATCAAATTCACTGAACAAGGAAAGATTGTGGGTTCTGTTAGCCTATACCATGGCAGAGTAAGTTATACAGTTTTTGTCATCTTATTGTTTTGTAATCGTTTCCCCAGAACAATCGCGCGTCCGGCTGGTGTACAATAATGAGCACCATAGCGGTTGAGGTCTATCAAGACCAATCTTACTCAATGTGTCTGGCAAGCGTGACAGTCAGACACAAATCATTTGACGAACCACCTACCGCGTACGCTTGCAAAAAGCAAGAAAAAAAGAAAACAACAAGAAATGGTTCAAGTTTAAAGGTAAGGCAGAACATCTTTGTTCCATTTGTAAAGGTCTTATACCAATTGCCAAAGAGTTGAAGCAACATTTGGGTAAAGACAGACTGGCAACTGTCTTAGGCAGCACTTCGTGGGCTTCGGCTTTCCGGTGGCCGCGGTTGTTCTGATCTGGCTCTAACGCCGTTGCTGCTTTCTGGTCCGGTACTGTCGCCCTCGCCCCTACCGCAACGCGGGGACTCAAACTCCCCCGCCCGGAAAACCCAAACCCCCTGCTACTGGTGGACTACCGCCTCAACCCCCACCCGCCCATTCTCTTCCCTCCGGCCGACGCTGTGCTGCCCTGTAGCGACGAGGAGTCTCCGCGCGGCTCCAGCGACTCCTCCACGCACTACGAAACAGGGTTCGACTACGATGGCGTGCCGGCCTCCAAAACTCGCTTGCAGCCGTCTGAACTGACTTTTCTTCTATTCTCTACATATATGGTATGTCTGTGTTGGCAGGAGCACGGGTCTGTGTCTATGTTTTTACAAGTCTGTCTGCTGAGTTGCTGTTATAGTACATAGTTATAATGTGTCTGGTGTACTCAGAGAGCTTCTTGTGTTTTTATAAAGGGAAAGAGTAAAAACATGTGTACGGCTCTGTTTGCTTGTGCCACCTTATTCGCGCCTTAGATCGAAGTGCTAAGCATGGTACATTTCTTCTTATCGTCATTGTTATTGTTCGGTGTAGAAGGGCAGGTGGTCGATGATTCGTGGGAACATCCCATTATACCGACTCTGTACTATAATCGGTCATCGCCGTCCTTTTGGTCAGTTTGGCACAGTGTTTTGCAAACTAGCTCAGGGATTGTGCCACGCCATGCGCTCACAATCCCAGTTCGCTAAAAAGAAAGGGCGGCGCCCCCTAGTCGCCTTGGGCGGGGGACTGTTATCGGCCCATTCGTCAGGGAGAAACAATAGGTGCTAGGGATTAGAATTAGAAATTCTAAGGAGCTGGAGCGGAACCCGTTCGTCAGTCGCTCTCCCACTCTCGTTTCCGCGATGAACCCCCGCCCTCCAGAAGTTCGTACGCAATCGGCACGAGTCGTTTGTAAGCGGTAAGTTCCTTCGCTTCAACTTCTTCCTAGCGCGCCGCCCCGGCTAGAGACGCGCCCTACTTTAACGGTTTGATTTTAAAAATGTGCGCCACCCCGACTTTTCTCTCTCGGACGCGCAATTTTTGTTTATACTTGCAGTCTGATCAACACATCCCTTCGGTATCGCGCCAACCTGAACCAGCAGACTCGCCAGCCACTGCTGATCTTGGTTCGGATGGGCGAATTCGCGAAGCAGCGATCAGCTTCACTCAGCAGAAGGCCTCCGTTCTTGCCTCGGTTTGTGTGCAACCTTTGTAGATCACCGCTCACCAGAAAGGTCTGTTTGGTAGCACGCCTAAGAAGCAACAAGTCTGCCCTTGCGCCTCCAGTCCGGATGTTTCTAAACAGATCGGCGGGCAGCTTTGAATGTTACCATTTTTCTAGAGCGTTCTGCCACCATGCTTTGATTTACACACAGACATGTTAGCAATCTTCCTGATATTTTCGAGTAATGAAATCTGTGGCATGCTTATATGAAAAATACCATCTGGAAATGTGACTAGCCATGTTATCTAAACTTGCATGTCTCACACCAATAATACGCATAATATACCTACAATATGCTGCTGGGCGCAGGAGACAAACTTTTCCAAAAAATGAGTCTGAATTTGCGCAGTTTTTGGTTATATAGGCGGAAAACACAGATGCGTGCTGCGAATTTACTTTTTAATTTAATAGAGTGTGCTACAGATCGTTTCAGTTATCCTTATTACGTTAAGTCGGTTATGTTTACTTAACCCGGAACATCGCGCTTTCGATAAACATTACAACTTTTGAGACAAGGCACTATACTGGAGACATTGCTTGTAGGACAGCATATTCTGATTCTGCTGAATGGCCTTGACGAATACGACAAAAAAGGTAAATTGTTTCAAAGTTCTGCAAAAAAATAGGCAACTGTTATTTTCTGTTCATGGTTAAGCATTGCCTTTTTTTGCCTGCCACGATTTCGTTCTGTAAGCTGGCCTATCTGTTTTATGTCAAAGATTCTAAACTGTCATGTCTAAATTGAACTTCACTTTTAGCGTTTCTGCGATAAAACTGCTCAAGAATAATGGACCAATTACAATGACAAGTTGTTCGATAGGCATCTTTTATTCTGAAGAAATTGCCAGCTCAAGACACCTTATTCGTTGTGAGTTGCCCATGACACCTGTAAAGCGAGTGAATGATTATTAGGAATTGGTGAACATTATTGTACACGAAACTTACGTTGGTGAGAATACGATAGGCGTAGGATACGGTACGGCAGTGAGGATACGTAGGCGCTGCTGTTGTGAGACAATGCACGATGCTCACTTGTGAAAGCTTTGGTTTACTATGGCTTCCGGCTGCTTATATTAGCAATTTTTAACGTGTATACCCAAAAAAACGTGCTAAATAGCATTTCCAGGCGTTCTCGAGCTTTTTGAAACTTTGCAGCCCCATATGGGCTAAACCTGCTCCACCAGGTCGGCCCGGAACCTGTTGCATGTATGACATAATTGTACAGGTAAACTTACGCTGTAAAAAAATAAAATGAACTTCACAGGTCCGCGTCGCAGGACGGCAGAGGCTGCCCAGTGTGCGCTGCTGAAAAGCCACCCACAGTTACACATACTGACGCGAAATACATCTTATGTTCAGTGTAGCTAAATCGAGGACCCTGTGCCGGTTTTTATTTGGAAAATGCACCTTGGGCCCTAATTTTCAAAGCTTAAAAAACCTCTAGGTAATCTATTTGCTTAGGTTGGGCTCGTGGGGTTACCCAACTGGTGAAAAGGCAAAACCAACCTCCCCACTGGTGGGCCAGGAGCTGTTACCTGCGTGACTGAATTGTAGAGGAAACTTACATTGATACAAAACGTGGCAACCTGTTTAAAAAACGTCGCTTTCTGCCTACCTCTGCCGCCGCAGCTGGATCGTTTAACAACGTATCTGGTTCCTTCCTCTTGCCTTTCTTTCACTCTTCTGTTCGGTTCTATTCGATTCGATTCAAGCTAATGTATCTGAAATTGAATTGAAATAAAAAAAATCAGCAATGTAATGTATCCTGTTATTTGTGATACATCTACTACTGGTAGCCGGAGCTGACTATTGCCCAGTCATAATATACGAACTTAACTTCGATGCGCCAGACCGCCGGACGCCCAATTAGTTCATTGAGCTGAGGTTTGCTTGTCCTTCAGAGGGGCCCTTCCCTGGAGAAGTACAAACTGCTTGTGTTAAGAGCAATGTCGGCTAAGTACGAGGGCAAAGCAGAGGCTACCATGTTTCTATCGTTCAGTAAAGAAGACCCTAAGCCTTGGAAAGCTGGCGAAATGGACTATTATTTCGTTGTTCGAGATGAACGAATCAATTTTGGGGATAATCATTATGAGTTTAGTAATCTTACTTTCAACTCTCCGCGAGTGTACGGAACTCACAAAACTGCACTTGCCAGCCAACCCAAAACAATATAGCAAAAACAAAACAACGTTTCAAAGTAACCTTAAAATCCTAAATTATTCTGGTGACGGCACAGGGAGCCAAAAAGGCTGTCATGTATCGGTGGAACCGTAACAAGACTACTAAGCCCTTAGTCTCAAGTACAAGCCGGCCCAGTTAGTCCAGGAAATACGATAACTTAGGATCCAGGCCTACTGCCCTTTGTTCGGTTCCCATTTTGCTATACGATCCAAACTCTGTTGCTGGGTATGCATCACGCCAAGAGAGCAGAAGATGCGTGGAGCTGGAACCTAGCCAGTACTCTGGACCCTCTGAGATCCAGGTCTCTCTATCCAGCACAGGAAGATTCGAAACCTCGCAGTGGTCATTTCTCCCCAAACAGGTGCTACTTTCAGCCAGTTTATCCAGACAGTACAACTCTTTTTGCGCCGGTTGTAATGATATCCATAGTTTGTTGGCACGATCTGACCGGTAGTCTGAACCGAAGCACATTTTTGTGCGTTTTTGAACTCAGGTCGTTCAAGAATCGTTCTAAAACCTGCGTAATCTTGGAAAAATTCTTTATTTGATAGGTTTAGATAGCTGCTGTAGTAAGCATGTTGGAGCTTCTATGTTGCCTAAAATTTTCAAAACTTGTTTAAAACTGAGCTATTGAGACTTTTAAACGTACAGTCAGTTGTTGCTGCGTGCTAAGTTTTGATATCTTCTAAGCTCTTCCAGATACAGATGCAGCTCTCGTTTGGACACCAAGTGGTTTCTGACCTCTGCGTTTCCCTCATTCACTTCCAGTGTCATTGTTCTCCTTAACTATTAGCATTATAACAGAGTAGTTTTAACTATCTAATTATTTGCACTTTTGAACAGCAGCTACTGCAGGTGGCAAAGCTTGTTGCTGAAGATTTTGAACAGCAGGGTAAATTGCTTTCCATTTTTTCTTGCTGCTTCCATCTTGTGTGCGATTGTCAGACCCTCTTTCTGACCATTATGGATTTGGTTAGTTATGTCAATGTGTATTAGTTACCCTTTCGGGTAGCACACTCTTATTACTGCAGTAAGTGATTATGTGCAAAATTGCTTTTTGACTTGTTTGGTAGCTTATTAAAGATCATTCCAAAACCAGCCCATAATTTTGAAACTGCAAAAAATTGACATCCATACACCAAGAACGTATCACATAGATCAACCTCTAGAGCATACATGTACTAGGGGGGGTTTGGGGGGGTTCCCCCCCCTGCTGGAAAGGCAAACCCCCCCCCCTCACCCCCCCCACCCCCCCCCCCCCGAGACAGGTTAAGGGACCCCTCCCCCTGACCAAAAAATACAAGTACTAGTAGTGGCTCCAGTATTTACAAACTGGGTCAGAAATCACTAATTTTTAGCCTAAAATTCACTTGAAAAGCCTTTGGAAACCGAATTTGGCGTTTCCACTGCTGATATTTAAGAAAAATCGGTGTTTTTGAAAGCTCTTTTTGTCATTTTTTGCTTGTTTTTAGCTTTAAAACGCTATTTGGCAGCTTAAAATAGCGATTTTTAGCGTCCTTACTGAGAAAAACGTGCTAAAAACGCATTTCTAGGCGTTTTGCAGCTTTTTGAAATTTGGGACCCCCCACCTGGGCGAAACCCCCCCCTCGACCCCCCACCTGAGGAAAACCCCCCCCCCCCCTACCCCCCTCCCCCCAGGTTGGCCCGGAGCTGTTACATGTATGCTCTAGAGTCATATCAGGTTCAAGCAGAAGATATTTCAAGCTCAACATCTCACTGCAAGAGCCTTCAACGTACTGGTTTAGAGGAAGACATTGTTGTCAATAGTGTGGGTTTGTATATTCAAATATACATATACAAATTTGTATATATATACAAATGTTTTGGATATACATATACATATACAAACGGCCTGCTCATGCAATATTCAATATACATATACAAACAGACTTGATATACAAACGGTTTGTATATTTTCATTTGTATATTTTTGCAGTCAGTAGTTTAGCACATTGTGGCCACTTTTGTACGGTAATTGAGATATTTTTGCAGTTTCTTCAGTTGTTTTTGTATTTTGAGCCTATGTCTTCAACATTTCCAGAGGAATTTGTTAAATTTGCGGTTTAGCCTCGCCTGCATTAAGACCAAATATTATTCATCTTCGTTTTAGAAGTATTTGGCAATGAGTTTTGCTGTTTGTAACGAAAAAATGGAATACAATGTAGTAGGCACGCACAATGACGAAATTGATAATCGAATCCCACACGTTTCCATTTTCGTTTCGTCCCAGTTTTACACAACACGTGTCATTATTTTTTCAGATAAACCCGTTCAGCCATTCTCCCTACTGATGCGTAATAACCATTTCAGGCTATTTCTACTTAAAACTGTACCTATGTACGAGCCTAGTCGGCCTGAATCCAAGACTAAAGCCAGAACCTAAGCCTGGACATACCTTTTAACCTAAAACTAAGGGGTGTACCTAAAGCGTTTCGACCATCGGTCACTTACCCACACCGCCCAAAAATTTTCTTGACAATACAGATCCTAAAAAGCCTGAGCTTTAGCGAAAAAAACCGTAAATTTAAGCTGATAAAAATTTTAAACTGAGGGCAGTATCACTTAATAGAGTTTGCACCGGTTGGGAGAACTGCCTGAAATCGGTTAGCGTAATTTGAGAAATATAAAGTTAGCCTGAAATATATAAAGTTAGCGTAATTTGCGAATATTTCACTTTGGCTGGCCCTACAACACCCTACCATATGACAATGGCACCCATCATGGTACCCCCTAACCCAACTGGTTTGTCGAAATCATGCTTTCCAGCAGAAAATTTATAGTATTCTTAATATACAAATATACAAAAAAATATGCAATATTGAAATTTTGTTTGTATATGTATATATATACATATATATATACAAACTAATGTGCATTTGTATATATACATATACATATACATATACAAATGAACTAGGCATATATGTGCCCACGTTAGTTGTCAAACGCAGCTTCACGGTTTCCATACATAGGGACTTCAAACACAGTCCCATATGACAGGAAACCGATCCACCCGGTAAGCTCTGGGACCTGAAAATCGGGCTCATCAGCAGAGCTCCACCAAACCGGCTGAAAAAATAAAACAGGACAACAGCCATCCTTGTACCCATGCCTTGCATAACTTCTACCGTTATTGCACCATAAATTTGGCAACAACTGGCAAAAGCCAAAGTAGAAGGACAAGGGCAACAAGAATGGGCAGAACATAAACACAGGACACGACAGTAACAAAGCATTTCTGATCACCTGGGACTGGCTCTCCAGTTTTCCAAATTTTTCAACTTCCTTTTGATGTCAAGGTAATCGGGCGACCGAATCTTTAACCCTTCTTGTAACAATCTACCTATTGCTTCTTCCAAGGTTGTGCTGGACGGTAGATCATCCTTTTTGATTCCATACACGCGTAGATTACTCTGTCTACTATGTCGCTCGTTTCTTTCGACTCTTGTCTTGAGTTGATTCAACTCCGCTTTCACTTGTCCTAGCTCCATAACCAGTTTGTGCTGATCTATGTTAAGAATGTCGTCCGAGTCGTCCGCTCTATGTCGTTTTGGCTACAATTGATGAAAAGCAATATTTGTTAATTTAAACTCATGTTTCAGCAATATACTAGTAACATTTAAATTCACATGAAAACGCAGACCTTTTACCTTGGAGTGGGTCCAAAGACCACCCGTCACAAGGCTATGGTCAGTGTAGTCAATTATGGATTTGGTTTGTTATGTCAATGTGTATTAGTTACCCTTTCGGGTAGCACACTCTTATTACTGCAGTAAGTACTTGTAAGCATAATTATTTGGTTGCCTGATTTTGTGCAAAATTGCTTTTTGACTTGTTTTGTAGCTTATTTAAGATCATCCCAAAACCAGCCCATAATTTTGAAAGTCAGTGTCAATTTTATTAGGCAGACCGGCCGCCGGTCAGTGCGCGCAATTTTTTAGGTAAATCGGCCGCCAGTCAGTACTTAGAAAGCAGTGCGCACAATTTTATTAGCCAAACCGGGACGCCGGTCAGTGCTTACAATGCAATGCAATCAATTGCGTGCCCTCAAAGCGAACTACATTGGTCACAGAGCCTAAAAGAGACTAGGGACCAATAAGATCAGATACCAGACCGCATTTGTGACACGCAGAAGTAGATTTACTACCCTAACAATGCCGGAGTCAAAGCGACCATCGCTGATTCTAAATCAGGGTGAGAGCGTAAACGGTAAATCCGTGAATTCTGAGTAAAACCGGAGTGAAGAGAACACGAACAGTAAACACAAATCATAACGCAGTATACTGCGATCAAGAGCCGGTGCAGGTGGGTTTTGACCTTGACCGAGTCTTCAAAGCTGCTCAGTTCCCGATCTTTGGCCAAGTCGGCAATATTCTAAAAATCTTGGCATCATTGATGCAAAATTCCACATTACAACTAATAAAATCTTTGTAAAATAGAGTATAATTAGTACTATTAGTAAAACAACAATTAGTAAATCGAAGTTGCTTGCTAGTAAAACGAAAAATAAATTGGCGTTATGAATTTGTAGTAAATTTAGTACATAGTACAATAAAAATCCACTAGTAACATAATAGTAAATGCCTATATAAATAGTAAATAGCGATAAAATGGAAACTTTTCCTTCGGTTGTAGTTTCCGCAAATGTCCGCCAAATGACCTCAAATTTGCAGAAACTCTTAAAAATTGTGGGATATGTTATAATTTAAAATTTTCATGCATTGAGAATGACATGGTCTCGTGAAAACAAGGAAATCCTAATGATTTGTTTTTCCGTTCTGTTCAATAAAATAAGTAGATATTCAGAAATTAATCAATTTCTCAAGACTGTGCCAATCTCAGTCAATGAATGAAACTTTAACACAAAATAGCCCACATCTTTTTAGACTTTATGCAAATTTCAGGTCATTTGACGAACATTTGTGGAAACTACAGCAAAATGAAAAGTTTCCATCCTAGCGCTATATTTATGTAGCATTGAAGTTAACAAATTTATTCGTCAACTTCTCAAGATTCAGTCAAGCCTGATCCACCAAAATTTTAACACACAAAAGCTACCCTATTTTGGCTCTTACGTTACGTTTCAAATTTCAGCCAAATTGTTCAAAATTTGCGGAAATGGCAGCCAAAAGAAATGTTGTCATCTTTTTGGATGACATACCGCAGATAATTGACCTAATTATTTGACTAGTTTAGACTCACCAACTCATTCTGAAGCTTAGCCAGTGTCTGAAAGGTGGCTCGATTTAGCACATGTTTCCGTTTTTGATTGCTAAGTAGAAAAACCAACTTATTTGGATATCGTTTCATGACAACGTTTAGAACGCTGCAAAAATCGCTACAACTGTAGAATGTTTGCAAAAATTGGACTACAGACTCGGATGAAGTGGATCTAGACCATACATGTACTAGGGGGGTTTGGGGATTGCCACCCTGCTCGAAATGCCAAGCCCCCCTCACCCCCCGAGACAGGTTAGGGGACCCCCCGACTCAAAAATTTAAGTATGCTAATCTTTTCTTGTCAATACGTCATTACTATCTTATGCACTGCTGTGTTGTGCAGATAGTTGGCGAGCAAAGTGCAATCCTGTATATTTCTAATTCTTTGAATAATAAACAGGAGCTATGCCACCAAAAGCGTTGCGATTTCACCAGGTGGGCGTTAGAGTGGACTCGACGGCCTTCATCAGTTCGGTTCCACTGCCGATCTTGTGGAAGCCAGCAGCGTGCACCGTTTGTGCGGCTGTTTTGAAGCCTGTAGTAAAAGTCAAGTTGAGAAACAGATCATTTGTGAGAATTCTGTAGCAAAAGTCATTTTGAGATTCTGTGATTTACCCTCAAAATCTACTGCAATTTAGTTTGAAAATAAGACCGAAAAATAAGTAACCCTGTTTTTGGCCATCCGTCAACACATCCCACACAGCTGGACCCCACTGCACGCAAGCTTGTGGGAAGGTGGTACCCTGGTGGGCCACCACAGTACGCCCCATGCGCAATCGCGTAACCCGTTGGTGTCCACTGAGTTGCGGCCACGCTGTAAAAAAACATTGGTTGAACACACTGAGACAAATTCGTATCGCTTTAGGTCAAGGTATACAGTACAGCATACGAGGCAATTTGATTAAAGTGAACTTACATTGAGAGCAGTTAACTTCGATCTACTAATTCTGATGGTCAAAAAGCTCCAGATCTTCGGCGGTAGGCGGCCTTGTACATCTCGTTACATCTACTTTATAATGCAGCTCTTCCTCTGTAGGTGGTGGCGCCGGTGGTTCGAGGTCGTTCTAAAATTGTTGCATGATACAATTTACGCTACACGCTATACTTTATGAACTAGAGAAATTCATACTATTCCATGCTCGATTCCAACCTGTAGGAGAACTTCGGCGTTGAGATCCATCATACGTTGGGTGGTGTTTGGCCGCTTAATGATGATGCACTCTTAGAGCGCCCTATACGGCCAGAACATAATTAGTCTGCCAGTATCTCAAGGTGAGTAATTATCCTCTCAAAACAATGGTTAGATGTCTAGCTGCCATTGGACAGGCTCATGGAAAGTTGGTCAAGCACTACATGTCCAGAGTCTTAATACTTCATCATACAACACACAGACTAGTAAGGCAGGGGGTGCAGCGAGTTTCCTTCAAGTAAATAATGTTCAGGTTTATTACATTTTGAAGAGTTTGATAGTTTCTGTGAGTGTTGTTGTGTGTATCTTCCTGTGCGGTTGTTGTGTGTGATTCAGTCAAGAGAGTGTGTGTGTATTGTTGTGTTGTTTGGCAAGACTAATCAGTTAAGACCCATCTCTCTCACTTCCCGTTTCATTCCGTGAGAGGGAGTGATGAAGAGTTTGATAGTTTCTGTGAGTGTTGTTGTGTGTATCTTCCTGTGCGGTTGTTGTGTGTGATTCAGTCAAGAGAGTGTGTGTGTATTGTTGTGTTGTTTGGCAAGACTAATCAGTTAAGACCCATCTCTCTCACTTCCCGTTTCATTCCGTGAGAGGGAGTGATGAAGAGTTTGATAGTTTCTGTGAGTGTTGTTGTGTGTATCTTCCTGTGCGGTTGTTGTGTGTGATTCAGTCAAGAGAGTGTGTGTGTATTGTTGTGTTGTTTGGCAAGACTAATCAGTTAAGACCCATCTCTCTCACTTCCCGTTTCATTCCGTGAGAGGGAGTGATGAAGAGTTTGATAGTTTCTGTGAGTGTTGTTGTGTGTATCTTCCTGTGCGGTTGTTGTGTGTGATTCAGTCAAGAGAGTGTGTGTGTATTGTTGTGTTGTTTGGCAAGACTAATCAGTTAAGACCCATCTCTCTCACTTCCCGTTTCATTCCGTGAGAGGGAGTGATGAAGAGTTTGATAGTTTCTGTGAGTGTTGTTGTGTGTATCTTCCTGTGCGGTTGTTGTGTGTGATTCAGTCAAGAGAGTGTGTGTGTATTGTTGTGTTGTTTGGCAAGACTAATCAGTTAAGACCCATCTCTCTCACTTCCCGTTTCATTCCGTGAGAGGGAGTGATGAAGAGTTTGATAGTTTCTGTGAGTGTTGTTGTGTGTATCTTCCTGTGCGGTTGTTGTGTGTGATTCAGTCAAGAGAGTGTGTGTGTATTGTTGTGTTGTTTGGCAAGACTAATCAGTTAAGACCCATCTCTCTCACTTCCCGTTTCATTCCGTGAGAGGGAGTGATGAAGAGTTTGATAGTTTCTGTGAGTGTTGTTGTGTGTATCTTCCTGTGCGGTTGTTGTGTGTGATTCAGTCAAGAGAGTGTGTGTGTATTGTTGTGTTGTTTGGCAAGACTAATCAGTTAAGACCCATCTCTCTCACTTCCCGTTTCATTCCGTGAGAGGGAGTGATGAAGAGTTTGATAGTTTCTGTGAGTGTTGTTGTGTGTATCTTCCTGTGCGGTTGTTGTGTGTGATTCAGTCAAGAGAGTGTGTGTGTATTGTTGTGTTGTTTGGCAAGACTAATCAGTTAAGACCCATCTCTCTCACTTCCCGTTTCATTCCGTGAGAGGGAGTGATGAAGAGTTTGATAGTTTCTGTGAGTGTTGTTGTGTGTATCTTCCTGTGCGGTTGTTGTGTGTGATTCAGTCAAGAGAGTGTGTGTGTATTGTTGTGTTGTTTGGCAAGACTAATCAGTTAAGACCCATCTCTCTCACTTCCCGTTTCATTCCGTGAGAGGGAGTGATGAAGAGTTTGATAGTTTCTGTGAGTGTTGTTGTGTGTATCTTCCTGTGCGGTTGTTGTGTGTGATTCAGTCAAGAGAGTGTGTGTGTATTGTTGTGTTGTTTGGCAAGACTAATCAGTTAAGACCCATCTCTCTCACTTCCCGTTTCATTCCGTGAGAGGGAGTGATGAAGAGTTTGATAGTTTCTGTGAGTGTTGTTGTGTGTATCTTCCTGTGCGGTTGTTGTGTGTGATTCAGTCAAGAGAGTGTGTGTGTATTGTTGTGTTGTTTGGCAAGACTAATCAGTTAAGACCCATCTCTCTCACTTCCCGTTTCATTCCGTGAGAGGGAGTGATGAAGAGTTTCATAGTTTCTGTGAGTGTTGTTGTGTGTATCTTCCTGTGCGGTTGTTGTGTGTGATTCAGTCAAGAGAGTGTGTGTGTATTGTTGTGTTGTTTGGCAAGACTAATCAGTTAAGACCCATCTCTCTCACTTCCCGTTTCATTCCGTGAGAGGGAGTGATGAAGAGTTTGATAGTTTCTGTGAGTGTTGTTGTGTGTATCTTCCTGTGCGGTTGTTGTGTGTGATTCAGTCAAGAGAGTGTGTGTGTGTATTGTTGTGTTGTTTGGCAAGACTAATCAGTTAAGACCCATCTCTCTCACTTCCCGTTTCATTCCGTGAGAGGGAGTGATGAAGAGTTTGATAGTTTCTGTGAGTGTTGTTGTGTGTATCTTCCTGTGCGGTTGTTGTGTGTGATTCAGTCAAGAGAGTGTGTGTGTATTGTTGTGTTGTTTGGCAAGACTAATCAGTTAAGACCCATCTCTCTCACTTCCCGTTTCATTCCGTGAGAGGGAGTGATGAAGAGTTTGATAGTTTCTGTGAGTGTTGTTGTGTGTATCTTCCTGTGCGGTTGTTGTGTGTGATTCAGTCAAGAGAGTGTGTGTGTATTGTTGTGTTGTTTGGCAAGACTAATCAGTTAAGACCCATCTCTCTCACTTCCCGTTTCATTCCGTGAGAGGGAGTGATGAAGAGTTTGATAGTTTCTGTGAGTGTTGTTGTGTGTATCTTCCTGTGCGGTTGTTGTGTGTGATTCAGTCAAGGGTGTGTGTCTGTGTTCTTGTGTTGTTTGGCAAGACTAATCAGTAAAGACTTTCCTCTCTCTCTACTTCGTTTCAATTTGCTGTTAATTATTTTCGCAAAGAAGCATTTTTAATTATATTTTATTTTATTATTTTACTTTTTATTTTCATTTTATGTTAATGTTACTTTTTCATTTTTTCATGTTCACTTTACTTCTATTTTAATTTTATTTTTCATTTATTTTTTCATCCCCAAAACTAATGCAAGGCAGCAGGCTGGTGGGCATGGAAGGTAGGTGAAACAGTACTTTATGCTACGATTTGCCTGTGTGACCGCCTGCCCAAAATGCCAACAGGCACATAGATTAGCAATGCAGGTAGGTGCTACAGTTGCAACGAATACCTAACTCTAAACCTTAGTATTTATCTGTTATTTGTGAACCTGAACCAATTTGAAAATAAAAGTAGTTACTGTATGTTCTGTGTATGGAAAAGCAATGTAAGGGAGGCAAATGTGGCTCGTATTTCATTTCATACATGTACTAAAACGCAGAAACCTCTAATAACGCCTCATACTCCTACTACTCTTACCCTACTTGGGCAAAACTCACCAAAACACTACCAAAATTTTTTCTCACTCAAGTATCCCATTCTAAACCACTGGATACGCTTCTGACACAAACATATTCATTTCATTTCATTTGCCGGTTTTCAACAACCACTTTTAAATAAGGTCATATAGGGGAGTCACAGCCACCTCGATAACACGCTTTCGCTCGCCATCACAGGTATGTTGAATCTCGAGCGCCACACTAAATTGTCGACCAACATTACTCTGCGACTGCTCTTCCATAATATCGATGACAATTTATGGTCAATATCGTCATGAAACGCGACCCAAACCTAAGAAAATCGTCACAACAAACAAAAATAAAGAAGACTACATAAAAACTCACAGACGGTAGTATTTTACCAGCAACCACTTTCACGCCAGGTTTGGTCAACTCTAGTCCTCGAGTGTCAGACAAAACTCGACTTGACGCCATCTAGAGAGACTTTTGAACCAATACTGGTTTGTGGTCTTGACACAAAAACAAAAAAGTGTTTTGTTATCTCGGCTCCTTGTTCATGCAGCCGAGTATGAGATTGCAGTTCAAAATTCAAAAGTCATGACCCAAGATTCCGGCTTAACACACACAAATACTGCTCCTAAAATTTCAAATTTATCCAAATACCAAATAATTACACCAGCTGCGAGAAAGCTCTGGTGCCTCAAATTCCAAAGTTGTGCCGAGAACTAAGTAACCTACAGTACACTAAAGTCATTTTCACAATTTTCAAAACAATTCAAAACTCTAGATAATCTAAATTTTTTTCTCGTTCACCACCAACGAAAAAACCTAATTTAACGTAAGTTTTGATGCTAAATTTGACTTTTTGGCACATAGTCTTCTACCCGTGTCTTTCGTATATTCCTGCTGTTTCATTCAGCCCATCATACGATGTGAATATAGTGCACAGTCATTTTATTTTTTTTCATATTTTACATGTTGTTTATTTCCATCATTGAACTTGTCGAAAAGTCTTTGAAGTTGAACGAAGACTTATGAAGTAACAGCTCTGAATAATGGCTAGTGAACAATACAAAGCCAAAATACAAATGCCTGTTTTGTCTGCAGAGCTTGCATTTTCAAATGAGAGTGAGTGAGCCTACGACTTGATCAGCAACAAGTATCACGCATTCAGTTTTCCAATGAAAAATCTGTTTACATAAGTTAGTTACACTTGAGCGCGATGTGTTAGGTGCGATAGTTTCACCAACTGCTTTGCCACGTCGGTGAGGACACAACCTCTGCTTCGCCGGGGATAATGTGACTCAAGCACTTTCTACCGTACTACCAAAAGACGCACTTTACTGCAGACGAGCGAGCCAATCAGAACAGCGATAATTATCACCTACGGATGGACCTTTCGAAACTAGAACGATCTAAGGTTTTCGGGGCATTAACTACCGCATTCCTAACCCACTTAGGCACTATTTAACCACCTATTCTTTTGTACAACAGTCAGTTCTCTTACTACACTAACAAAATTTCGTCTTACTTTCTCTCCGACCTACCGTAGTCCTTATCGGGCAGTCCAACCTAGACCTATTATTTTGTAGTCACTACTAACTACTAACTGTTGCGTGAGAATATCTGGTAGGAGTGATTGGATTGCTTGGAATGTGTTCTGTGTTGTGGCTGAAAGTCGGCTGGCTTAGGCGCCGATGTTTTGTTAGATGGTATGGAGTGATTAAGTTAACGTGTGGTGCTTTGGTTGAAACAGTCAGTCTTGAGTAAAGTTGGAGTCGAGAGCGGTCGTCAATTCTGGTGCGCAACAGAATTTGGCATCCCCGACGGACTCGACTTGCTGGTGGACCACTAGCTGGCTATGGCGATAATTAGCTTTTGTTAAGCGGCCGAGGTTCTATATTCACGGCGAAAAAGCGGCGTTTTTAAGAGCGGCAAATCGTTGTTGCGGCACGGTAAAATTCTTTTTCTCTGTCTTTGACGGGATCTGAGTGCCGTCAATTTTCTTTGACTGGATCTGAGTGCAGTAAATTTTTTTTTCTGTCCGACGGGAACAGAGTGCCGTCAGTTTCTTTCTACAGACCGGATCTGAGAGCGGTCTATGAAAAATACACAAATAAGTTGTGCTAAAAGTGCCGTCAGTTTACAAGTGGCGCCAGGTAGCAGCATTGCCGTGTGAGCGCGTCTTTGCATACGGTTTTGTGAGCTGCCAGAAAGTGCATAACAGCGTGTGTTACGTTGTAAAGCAAAACAATTGGTTGCAAGCCGCTAAAAGAAAGCAAAATATATGGTGCACCTATCGATTCTTTTTCTGTTAAATGAATGTTGCGTACGCCGCCTCAAGAAAATGTTGCAACTGAAAAGTGGCAGAACAGATGCAAAACAAGAACGCACAGTTGCAAAACGTACAGCAGCAGATTCAAAGGCAACAAAATGCGTACTTGCCGGGTTTACAAACTTCAGCCACAGACCACACTATTCCGTACTTTAGCGGAGCACAGATTGGCGATAATTTTGGTTCTTGGCTGCGCACCCACTTTAACCGCTTAGCTGATGCGTGTGTATGGGACGACGATAGAAGGCGTAGGGCGCTTCCAATATATATCATAGAACCGGCGCGTGAGTACCTAGACAATCTGCCTAATGTCACCAAAGCAAATTACCGTCTTCTGGTGCAAGCTATGACTGAGCGTTTTAGTTCTCCTCAGCAAGCAAAGTTCAAAGCGACTGAGCTAATGTCTAGACTGCAAAAAGAAACAGAGTCAGTAGAAGAATTCGCAGGTAGCATTACCAAATTGGCTAGGCAAGCCTACCCTGATTTTCAGGAGGAGGTTAGAGCTACTTTAGTCAGAGATGCGTTTCTGCGTGGTCTTTTACCGCATTTGCAATTCTCAGTTGAGGACAAGGAACCAAGAAATCTAGATGAAGCGATTAGACTTGCTAAGCGATATGAGTGGCGCGCAAAGCTTGCGTTCGGTACATGCCCATCTAAATCCCCTTCAGTGACTGCTACAAGTTTGCCTAGTGTGACTAGAACTGCTTGTTCAACTGCAGTTATGGACGTAGGTGGAACCTCTGAATAGATAAATGAATCGAACGCACTGTACAGAAGTGCACAGCAAACTAGTCACCCTCAAAACTCTAACCACAATCGTTTCACTCAGCAGGGAGCTAGTCAATCTGTGCCACGTGGTTATCGTTCATTTCTACCACCAAATCGACGTAGGCCATTTGGGAATCGGGGCCGCCCGAACTTTCAGTACAATCCCAGATTTCAAGCAAACTTCCGTTACCAGGGTAACCCTTGTTTTCAGCGGAATTTCTCTTATGGGCGTCGATTTGGGAATACTAATTCCCGAGGCTCTATGCAGGCGCGCGGAAATTCTTTCTTTTCCAATGATTCTAGACCAAATACACAACAACCTTCATTGCAATCAAGTTTTAACCTTCAGGAACTTCGTGGGGTAATCACTCAGCTCCTGGACGAAAGAGAAAGGCAGGCAACGCACAGAGCAGGTCCAACAGGACCGCGACCTCAACAGTATGTCCAGTTTTCAGATACCCTTGAACCGGCAGGAGTAACTATTGAGGCTGTTGAAGCTGAACCTGAAATTACACTTTTCTAGCAAACAGTTTTTCTGTTGCAGACAAGATGTCCTGCATGCATGGTGCAGCATACGTAGACACCAGAACGGTCGGTCACAAGCGATGGATTGTGCATGATGGTTGCCGGCGCGATTTCGCAATCAGTTTGCACCTGAGCGACCTACGAAAGTCATATTGCGAGGAATGCCAGGAGGTCGTCTGCTTGTATTGCCTTCACCAGAAGGGTTGTTGTACCGCCTGTTCAAAGGAGATGGTACCTGTCAACCAAACCATAGAGGAGAACGACCCAAGTCGTCCAGAGATGGTGACAGAGGACCGTCCCAAGCAGCCTGTCCCTTCTCATGTTGTGAATCAGCAACGCAAGTGGGAACACCCAAGTCGATTTGCAAACCAAGGTCAAGGCAACAAACACCGCTCAATGTCTGCCCCTCCTAGGAAGCCAGGGGTAGTACAGCAGTTGACTGATGCCAATCGGCAGTTGACCGAAACTGTACATGCGATGTCAGTAGTGCAATGGAATCAAGGAGGTGCTAGTGAAAGCAGCAAGGAATCTGAAAAACGTGTTTCAACGGTATTGTGAGGGTTAATTTCTAGTTTAACAGTAGTAGAAGTCCAATTTTCAAGGGGCTGGTTCGCGAACTGCTGACACGAGCTTTTGGCAGCGAGTTGTTTCTACTACTGCTATCTAATTTTTCCTGACTACACAAAATTCTCTGACTTTTCCATGAGTCCCTGAGTTTTAAATTCCCTGACTTTTCGATGACTCCCTGACTTTCCAGGTTCCGCACGAACCCTGAATTTCTCAAATCCTAAAGGCTGCTGCTTTGAGACCTTACGAGCCACAGCTGTTGCATGTGCTGAAGAAGACGATCGGATCGTCTAGGAAATTTGTGGGTGGTTTTTGGAGAAGCAGAAAGATGCTGATGATCAATTTCCAGATCCAATCCACTGGTCTGATGGGGCTCAGTTCAAGATGAATCGACGGACCTCTTTGAAAATCGCTACGTTTTGTGGAATAAGCGCTATGCCTTTCAATCGATATTGCACAAAAACGGCACACATGATTTTATTTACAAGACAAGGCAGACAAAACGCTGGCAAAGAAACATTTTATTTACAAGTAGTGATAGTAGTAATATAGAGACCCCCGTTGACGGCCACTTTTGTGCCAGCGTAAAATTTCATAATTCCCGCCCATTTTATAATAAATGCTCGGCCGAACCCAGCCGCCCGGATTTATAATTAACGCTTCGTAGGAGCTCGCTGCCATACCAAATTAAAATACACTATCCCGACCGGAGCTTATGTCACACTACAGTATACCAAAAGGTACAGATGCCGATTCTGCTACACTATAGCAATTTTAAGACGGTATACCAATTTTAAGCCGATTCTGCTACAGTATACCAATTTTAAGCCGATTCTGCTACAGTATACCAATTTAAGACGATATGCAGATTCTATGCTTCAGGCGTTCGATTGTACGCTTTAAAACGGAGCTTCGAAGGCGACCACACCGAAGCGGGGCTAACGACCGAGTTAGCCGCGCTCGCCCAGAAGAAGCGAAGTGACAAAGACTGTTTATGGCCCGAACGAAACAGGCGGTGCATCGATTTCCTACGGCTACCAAACTGCCTCCGGCCGTGACGAGTGGGATAAAGAAGTTTCCAAAGAACTACTACTGTCAACCACCAAGAAGAAGATATAGACCGGGAGAGGCTGCGTTGCGAGAGATTAGAAGATACCAAAAATCGACCGAACCATTAATTGCCAAATTGCCGTTTCAACGCCTGGTGAAAGAAATCGCTCAAACTATCTGCCCCGCTAAACGATTTCAATCCGGCGCACTGGCGGCTCTACAAGAAGCCAGCGAGGCTTATATGGTCGGACTTTTTGAAGACTGCAATCTGTGTGCGTTGCACGCCGATCGTAAAACTGTTATGCCTAAAGATTTGTGGCTGGCCAAACGTATTCGGGGCGAATAAAAACTGCTATATGCATCAGTAACAGTTGTTGTTTTGCATGATTTCACAGGCGTTAAATATATTCAGGCGTTGGTGGCAAGCGCACGTTAGTTTAACATGGAAAGCGAACAGCAACAAGAACAACCCCTACCGGAGACGGACATGGAAAAGACTCTGAAACGTCTGGAAAGATTGGATAAACACCAAAAATCAATCAAACGACCGAGAAACGAAGATTCTGAAGATTCCGATTCATCCGAAGACGACAGTTTCAACATTCCCCAAACGGCATATACCGTGTCACCAGTGACATACGTCGGGAGTCGGGGTAATATATATTATTATATTGTATTGTAAAAATTTAAAAAAATGTTCAGGACGGGGTTGGCAATGGTATTGCAAAGACGATTTTACCCAAGTTACTATCGGAAGTTTCCTACAAAGACCGGATGGAGGAATCCAAATATCTGGCAGAGAAAGAGTTCGTTAGATATACTATATAAATATTAATTGAATATTTATGATTATAGATCTCCTTATACCCCGCTGAATTGGCCGAGCTGTTTCAACAAATGAAACAAATTCAAGAAATGGGCAAAGAAACGAAAAAACGAGAAAAAACTCGAAAAATTAACCAAATGTTTCGAGTGAAGATGAAAAAGTGATTTTATTGACCCAAAAAGTCATAGGTTTCCTGCATGTTTGTGTCACAAAATTTGAGAAAATCAATTCGGAAATTATTATTTTTGGTCAATAAATAATAAAGATCGCGGGTTATCAGGTTTTCACCAATCGCTTCTAGTTGTTCTCGATCGCTTCTGGACTTTTTCAACTCTAATCGGTACAGACGAATCAGTAATGGAAAATCAATTCCATCGCACGTCAATTTAGCTTGTTCCTCGCTATCGAAGTATAGCATATGAAGTGGCTTGAATAAACAATCGTGGCCTAAAAAATAAGAACTGTATATCCCAAATTAGTTGATCGCTAGTACTCAATTGTCCACAAGAATCAAAAATACATCCCTCACAGGCTTTCGTAATTTTGTTAAAAGTGCAACAGGAAACTTTGACTAAATGAGCTCTTAAAACCAAATAGAAACGATCGATGGCAACGGTTTCGTTAGAGCGCTTTCTCAAATCTAGCGCCATCTAGCCCACAATGCATAGAATAATATTTGTGTGATGCGTAAAATAATCATTCACCGTGAAAGAACATTCTAGAACGTGAGTCGGCAAAAAATGGCTGATTGGGAAAACGATGGCGAATGGAGTTTTACTGGCTTCAATACAAAAGTAAAAATATAGTGTTTAGGAGGCTATTCCAGTCAATATTATTTAGATTAATATTAAATTTACTAAAGACAATGAGGATGTCAATTTTCAACTGATTGGTTCTGACGCGCTGATGGAGCGAAACAAGATTCTCGTTGGAAAATACTTCCATCCACACATGATTCCGATCCAAAAAGGAAACATCAGAACCAAATGTCCCGAATACGTGATCGAGATCAAAACTTTGCCAAGAATCGAAGAAAATAGACAGGAATGATTTATTTTACCAATTTTTTACGTTTTTTTATATTAGTAAAGTAATTGGGTAATTTTACAAAGTCTTCGGGTTCTATAAACAAAACCATATCACTCAAGACATCTACTAAAAACGTATTCTGGGACAAGTCTTCCATTATTTTGTGTTTCGGCCCATCTCGCAAATTGTTGATTTGTTTTCGATGACGCATTAATCGTTTGCGAAATTTTGCTTCTTTAACCGGCAAAATCCCATCTTGGAACAGACTGATGAGTCTAAAATATATGTACCAATAATAGTCAGAAATTTAACACCGATTTACTTTAACAAGGCAATCAAGAATTTGTCTTTGGAATTTTTAATTATCAGCTGTTTTTGATCTTTCGAAAGAACGGACAAACCACCGATCAGCCCCAAGTAACGTCTGGGTTTCGTCAACTGTTCTGACATCACGAAATGACTACGAATGACGTGCTAAAGAAATATTATTATTCTTTAAATCAACCCGGCTCTTTTACTGGAATCGACGCTCTCTATTTAACAGCTAAAAAGAACTAGCGAATCTAACGAGAAAACAAGTCAAAGAATTTTTGGAACAACAACAACTGTATTTGATTCATCGTAGGCCAAGAAAACCAAGAGGAAAGTCAAGAGTATTTACAAAATATGTATTAACAGCTCCATATTTGGACCTAGCCTGCGACACTGCGATTTTTAAACATTCAAAGTTGCCCCAATTATTGGTTTGTCGTGACTCCTTTACCGGCTATGTATACGCTTCTCCCCAAAGGGGACTGAAAAGTGAAACAACTCTAAAGAATTTTAGAAAAATTATTCAAGAACAGGCAAAAGGAAAACATTTTGCAACCGTTTATACAGATAAAGGAAGTGAATTTCAAAAATTTAATCAACTTCCTGGTAAACACGTGACAACACATGGCCGCAGCCAGAAAAGCTTCCTAGCGGAACAGGCAATCAAGCAGATCAGAGCTAAAGTGCAACGCTACTATACCCATTTGGATAGGGCTCCCGATCTAACCCAGATTCTACCAGAAGTTCTGACCAGTATCAATCATACTCCTTCTACTAAGACCGGTCTAACACCCAAAGAATCTAATCAACTTTCAAACGCTGGTTTGGTTTTCGCAAGAAAATATTTGCCTTATCTACAACACAAAGAAGATTTAAGAAGATAGTAAAGGAGAATCGGTTCGCGTTTCACTTCCAAAAACGAAAAACTATTTTGCCAAAGCTTCTTTGCCCGGATTTTCAACTGAATTATTCAAGATTTCCCAAGTCCGTGGAACATATCCTCAAACCTATTTTGTGGATGATCTGCAAGGACGGCGAGTGGATAGTTACTTTTATGAAAATGAATTATTAAAATCTTAATGGCAATTAATCCACTTTCTAACAATTTTCGAATATTTTTAAGCAGCAAACAAAAACCAAATGATCTTCCCGACAATTTTCACGATCAAGGAAGATTTGTATGTTTCACTCCCGGAACTTTTATATTACCTCCAGCTAAATATTTGGTTTCCATCAACAGTTTTACATTAGATTTGGCTCCGATAAATATAGAGAATTCAGACAAAATTTACTATCAGTATCCCGATGAAGATTGGGAATATTTTTCCTGTCATTCAAATCACTACGATACCCCAAACAGTCTGATGATCGCACTGAACGCGAGTGCTCCTCCGGAAATTCGTTTCAAACTGACAACTAACCCTGAAAAATTCAAAATGATTCTTACTGAAAATGTGACTGTTTGGATGGAAGAGAAAATTGCTACCATAATGGGATTCGGTTGTAGGACGTTTCGTCCCGACCGTTTCGTCCCCTTGCTGTTCGTCCCGGCTGTTTCGTCCCAACCGTTTAGTCCCGGCCAATTTTTAAGCGTGACCGTTTCGTCCCGCTGCTAACTACAGTATATTGCAAAGGCGGCGGCAAAATCAAATGCCAAATGAGCCACAACTCACAAAGCGGTCAAATGCCAGGAACACAGTGGCTTTCAGTGGGCTGGGTTGGACTTTGTGCCGACGACCAACTCTTTGCGGCAAGAAACTTGCCCCGCCGAGTGGATGAACGCGCGACCATCATTGGGCAGGGAGAATGCAGCTATCTCCAGGGATATGCCTACCAAATTCAAAGTTTGAATTCGATATGGTATGGTATAGTACTAACTAATTCAGCTTTAGTTCGGTTGGTATGATTTTGATCAAATTGCAGCAAACGGGTTTAGGTTGGTTAACCTTATTATTAAATGTTTTGAAACTAAGACCAAGGATTTTCTTATCAAACTATACAAAAACTGTACAAAACTTTTGTTCGTCCTAAGTTAGAATATGCCTCAGAGGTCTAGAATAAATATTTACTTAAGAACATTGATCTGATTAAAAGGACATTGATCTTATGTTAATTTGCGCTCCGCGAGAGCCTTCCACAACGCTCTTCGTAATACCGATTTTAGTAAATTTTGTCGGAGTAGGGTGTTAGGGGCCGTTTAGCGGCCCTCCCCACCCCTATCTATTTGGTCTCAGTCTTGGGCATTTTGTTCTGTTTATTGTCTTTTAATAAAATTACTTTGACCATGCGCATAGGGCTTTGCGGCCTAAACTACTACAACAACTGTCCCGGCCGTACAGAGCATAGTATTGTTATTGTGTACAGCTGCTATTATGCATGGCTTTATTACTGTATGAGTACGTATGACAGACTGGCTTCTGTTTAAAAGAATGAGCGATTTGGTTTTCGCGCCTTGGATGTGCATGTGTCACTTTGTGAACCGGGACGAAACGGTCACTTTAAAACTTGGCCGGGACGAAACGGTCGGGACGAAACAGCCGGGACTAACAGCAAGGGGACGAAACGGTCGGGACGAAATGGGCGGATACCATGGGATTCACCCCAACAACCAAATATCACACCGGTTCGCACACAGCTCCCCAATTACCCGATATGTACTATTATTTCAGTCCATTGTATTTATGTTCCACTACCCTGACCTATCCCTGTCCAACTCCCGGCCCGAATTGGCTGCCAATTCTGTGTTCTATTCCAATTAGAGGACAACTGACGGAAGAAGGGCGCAGAATTACTATGGTGTTTGAAAACAAAAAAAGATGGGTAAAGGTTTTGACTCATCGATTACAAGAAATCGATTTTTTCCTAATGTGTTCGGATTTCACAACCAGCCCAAAGTTTTTACACTCTTCGAACGGATGCGTCATTGAACTGGAATTTAAACGAGACAAGATTAGGGATGCAAATGGTATAAAAAATACCAAATACCAAATACCAAATACTAGATGGTATTTTCTATACCAAATAATACCAAATAATTCCAAATAGTTGATAAACAGGTCGCTAGCTGTTTGGAATGAGCGCAAAGTCATACTTTTTGGTTTTTTCAGCAAAAATATATACGTTTTGCCTCAGTGGAAGAGTTTTTGTTGCATCTAAAAGAAATCTAGTCATGCCAGAAAGAAAACGAGGAGAATTTGATGGTTTTTCACTTACTCGGGAAATGGGCAAGCACGTTGTGACGTTTGCGGTCTAGGCTCGGTCTCGATAAAGGGGCCGTCCATAAACGACGTCATACCAAAATCCCGATTTTTCGGACCCCCCTTCCCCCAAAATCGCCTTGCGTCGTTTCATGGGGCCCCCTCCCACTTTTTGAGAATTTTCCATGAATGATTGTTTGTTATAAGCTAAACTGGTCAGAATTCTTTATTGTTTGTTGCTCAGAAACGGTAAAGAGACGTCTTGTTCTGCGTATCTGCATTGTTAAACTTTTAGTAAATTAGAAATAAAGAGAAAACTCTGAACAGAACAGCTCTGACATGGTATACAGTCGCAAAATCTGCAGAATTTATCGCTTAAAAGCTAACTGTTTAATTATTTAAACTATTTGGTATTATTTGGTATTATTTGGTATAAAAAAATACCAAATACCAAATAATACCAAATACCTAGAAAATACCAAATAATACCGAATAATACCAAATAATACCGGATACCATTTGCATCCCTAGACAAGATAGCCTTCTTGTGATATGCGTATAGAAAGCGGTTTCCCAACCACTCAAACGAATTCTATCCAAGGAGCGTTTGTTAAGAAATACCAAAACTTATTGTCATCTGGAAAATCGAATAAACTATTAGACCCACGTTTTCAATACCGCGAAGGTTTCACCAATAATATTCCAACGGGAGGCTCGTGTGAAGAGAGACCGATAGAAAGTATCACATTTCCTAAGGTTGTGAAAAAACGAAAAACGAAAATAGGAGCCACAAATAAAAAGAAGGGTGGTAAAGTAAAAAAGAATATCAAGAAGAAAAATAATAGTCTAGTAAAGAAGAAGAAGAAGAAGAAGTCAAAACCGATTGAAAAAGAGCTTTTGCGTTTGGTAAAAAAATTAATGAACAAAAAGAAAAAATGAAACGACGTGCGAAAGACATTCAACCAGTGGTACCGATTCCACAACTAAATTTGTTTACTCGCGAAAAACTTCAAATGTCCATTCAATCTGTTCAAGAAATCGAGATTTTACCTACTGGTAATGTTGTTTTTTATCTAATTTTAGCTAAAAAAAAATTCGTTTTAGGCAATTGGGAAAATCAGTCTGAAATTATATTCAATGTTATGGGTGATCCAGAATCATTTGTCGATCCAAACTCGATACGGCTCAAAATCGGATTCAAAATTGTTATGGGCGATAATGTTCGTGTGCATAGAAGTTTTTTAGTACTAACCCCTGATAATTTAGACAGACATTCCCGCGGACGCGGAGATCGCTCCAATTGCAAATTTTGGATGTTCGATATTTCAACAAGTGGGTGTTCGTCTGGGCAATAGCACTCAGATATCTGGATTTGACTCACTCTATCCATATCGCAGTTACCTACAGAACGTCTTTAAAGCACCCAACTTTTACAAAAAACAAATAGCCTATCCGTATTTCTTGTGGCCAGATACTCCCTATGCCTTCGACAATATGAATTCCGAAGGTAGAAAAACATGAAAAAACACCTAACATAGTTTGCATTTAGAAAATAAAGGGTACGCCGAACGAAAGAAACAATGCGGTGGTTCTATCATCAATAATTTGGTTGTTCCAGTTTTTTCACCAATTACCAATCAAGTCTAATAATAGTTAGCATATTTTCTATCACCACGTTTTCATTTTTAGGATCGATTGTTACCCCCTTTAATTAATATACAAATAAATTTACACAGAAGTTCCGATACTTTTCTCATAATGAGTAACATGCCAGAAGCACAAAGAAACCAGAAAGTGAAAATAGTATCAATTTCACTCATATTCCAAAAAATCAAACTAAACGCTGGACTACATCTCAGCTTGATGGAGGTTTTGAAAAGAGAAGTTGCCATATTTCCCACTACATACACTCAGATGATTGAATTCAGCAAAGTTGCTGGTACCACCGTCATTAGGGAAACGTTATTCTCTGATAAAGTACTACCCAGCTACGTTTATCTCTACATGGTTTCGACGGAAAGACGTATGGGATCCTATCTGCTCAAGTACCCAACACGAGCCAATAAGTGGTTTTCATATTATCGTTTTTAGTCCATTCAAAATTGAAAAATTCGATTTGAGCCAAATTAAGCTTATAAGTGGATCGGAGACATTCCCATCAGTCTATTATGACCCAACCAAACGTATTAGACCGAAAATGTATTTGGACACGATGGAGTGTTTGGGAAGCTTGAACAACCCCATGGGTCGGAGTAACGGAATCGACACCAGAGCATACGAAGGGGGCTATGGAATAATCGGATTCAATCTAACAAAAGGAATGTTTCCAGGCTACAATAAAGTTAGTGAACCGTTAAGACTAGGGGAGCTTCAAGCGCATCTAGAATTCGCCAGTCCATTGCACAACACAACATCGTTCATATTTTTGTTGGTAAGAACTATTTATTTAGAAATGGACTAAGTTTCTATTTTTAGGAATACCCCTCAAATATATATGTCAGTTCCAATCTGGATGTAACGACCGAATACATGACCTGATGGAATGTTATGAAATTGATTTGGTTTTAAAGAATCTGAGCGCAACCAAAGATGTTTACCGGGGTTGTTATTGCGTGGATAAACTGTTATTGATTCGGCGCGCTATCCAAAAAAACAGAGACAACATATTTATTGTATTATTAACTGACGATTCTTCATTTATTGGTCATTTTGTTTTGCTGCATTTATCTCAAGATTTCAATTTATCAATATTTGACTCGGCTGGTTCAAAATGTTTACACCCAAAGATTATAGTTTTGGTCAAGTTTTTAAAACCCAAAAACGTATATAGAAATATTGAACGACTTCAAAGCCCGAATTCTTGTACTTGCGGTTTGTATTGTATTCTAGTGGCCGTATATTTGTGCCACGGATTTAGTATGTCCACGATAATGGAATGGTTTTCAAAAACCGATTTTAAGAGCAACGACCAAAGTGTGTACGATTGGTTTAATAACTAAATCTAGAGCAGGATTAGTCCGAGGAAATAAATGCAGTAAGTGACATTTAGATTGCGCTATACTAAGTTGGTTAGTTAAAGCCCAAGAAAAGACAGCATTAATATCCGAGACAAACAAGTCGTGCATTTCACGTCTGCCTAGCACGCAATAAATCTTTGCATCATCCGCAAAAAGTTTCACATTACAATGTTTTACAACTTGAGGTAAATCATTTATATATACCAAAAACAGAAGCGGCCCTAAGACGGAGCCTTGCGGAACCCCTGACACACATTCAGTGTATGTGGACCGTGTATTGCCTATACAAACGCACTGTTTCCTACCACTTAAATAGCACTTAAGCCAGTTCAACAAATTCCCACGAAAACCAATATTAGCTAGTTTCTGAACAAGTTTTTGATGTGGAACAGAATCAAATGCTTTCGCAATATCAATATATAGCACATCAACACTATAACCGTCTTCCATTGCCAAAACCCACTCATTAACACACAACACTAATTGCGTTTCCGTTGACTTGCCAGCAAGAAAGCCATGCTGAAATTCTGAAAATAACTGGTGACGATTCAAAAACTCCAACATTTCGTGCTTCACAATTCTCTCCATAACCTTACACACGGAAGATGTCAAGGATACGGGTCTATAATCAGCAACCTTGCTAGAATATCCTTTCTTTGGAACAGGTACAACATTTGCCGCCAACCAGTCAGTTGGCAAGACCGCTAACTGGAACGACAATCTAAAAATTGTACACAACGGCTCAGCTAAAAGCACAGCGAATTGTTTAAGAAACCAATTAGGAATTCCATCAGGTCCAACTGATAGCTTGCTATTTAATAAACATAATTCCGCATAGACCATTTCAGGACTAAGTACTACATCAGTAAGCGAAGCAACAACTGGATTTTCTAGACGCAGCGTTTTATACGCGCGACGTTTTATACCGTACTGTAGGGCTAAACAAACCTATCGGTAATAAAAGCGAGGCAAAGTTGTTCAGCCGGTAGCTGATATGTTTAAAAGTCTCCGATTGAAAATTGCAGACAGTTGGTTTGACTCTAATACCTTATGGAAGCCGCGCTTCTATTCCAAACTTGTCCAACCAGAGATTGATAATAATTTTTGCTTAAAGTTTACAACCTACCGGTTTGTTTGAGATAAATCGAGTGGTAGATACTTTGCGCCTTTAAAGTTTACAGCCTGTGGGATCGTTTGAGACGAATAGATACGTACTCTGTCCCCTAACTCGGCTTCAGAATTACACACCCAAAAAGTTGCCCCGGTCAACGTTAACATTTTGATGGTCTGTCTTGCTTTACCTACGCACGTGTCGGAAACTTGGCAGAGTCTGGCTTGATAATAAAATTTGTTTAAAGTTTACAACCTGTGGGATTGTTTATATATACTCGCAAAAGTGGACTGCTTCTCTACTACTACACTCACACATTCTTGCTACATACGAACTTTACTTCGCTGTTCTTTTCTTCATCCTGTCATAATGGCGTTTGGCCGCTATTGGTAACAGTCGTTGGTAGTAGGCTTTTAGATGTTTTTTTTTAATTTCAGCACCCCGACCGAACGAGCCTGTCGTCAGATGTAGGACCTTAGACCAGACATGGAACGGCTAGTCGAAACCAGCTATGGGTTCGACCAGCTTCAACGATGCGTACAACGCTTCAATATGTTGCTCGCAGACATTGTAGCGCGCCCAAAAAGTTTTTGGGCATGGCAAGAAATGGAAAGAATGTCACGTATGTATTTTAAATCTAATGTCTTTTTGCACAATAACATCTTTGTTCTTTCAGTGGAGCGCTATCTATACTGGTACGGCGAGAAGCGGAGTCTCAAATGAATCTTAACCGAAAAATAATAATTTAATCTTCAATTAAATAAATCATGATAATCGATTGAGCAAGATACATATCGATGAACAGAGGGTCTTTGATCACATTTTAATGCTTGAGCCTAAAAATTCGTCTGGGCCGGATGGTTACCCACACTTTTTATCTGTAATATTGCTTCGGTAATTGCAAAACTACTGGAACGTTTACTTAATTTTTCTTTTGCTTCTGGCGAGGTGCCAGATGATTGGAAAACGTCCAAAAGTTCCTAGTTCCTATTCATAAATAGGGGGTTTTGTCAAGTGCAAAAAATTATCGTAGTTTACTTTGCGTTTGTAGCAAGGTTATTGAATCAATTGTACGTAAGGGAGGAGCTAGTCACTTTCCTGAAGCATAATAATATAAAAAGTCGACCGTTACACAGCTTTTGGCTTGTCTAAATGAATGGACTGAAGCTATTAACAGTAGAAGTACTCCTGAATGTGAAACTAAAAAGTTCACCGTTTATAAGAGAAACGACGCAATACTTTATAAAAATTATTACTTTGAATTGATTGTCAATGAGCAACCGGTGGCAGTTGCGCCATTGACGTAAATCGTTCGTGGCGGTAATGAGATGATAACGAAACTGTGCGGGCTGGTGATTGTACAGCTGACTTATCTGATCGTTTGTGGCCTGGATACGAACCATCTCCAATCCATGAACGATCACCGTTATAAATAATCTGTGTCATAACTGTAACAGGTCATCCGCCGACGCCGCATGCACAGCCATAAATACCTACAATCACAGTCAAGAAGTGGGGCAAATCACTTTCGACAGTCCATAAACAAAAATTAACATGAGAAAAATTACCATGCAGAACGTTTTTTAGTTCTAGTTTTTCTTGAAAAACTGAAAACTTAGTAAAAATATCGAACAATTTACCAAACTAGACAAATTATAAGAGAGAAATTGCCAAAAATTGCTTTTCGGGATCAAAACTAGCAAGAATATGTAGATTTTTCGACAAAAAACTGAACGATTCGGTGTTTAAAACTATATGGGATTATACGATATACACACACTTTTACTATTTAGTTAAGGCGTTTCCATCATCAGCCATGACTACCCTATAGAAAAGCCAGTTGTTAGCCAGCTTAACAAAACAATCCCACACACCCCTAATCATTTACCAGACGATCTGAATCATTTAGCTCCACGGATTGAGGGCTCCAATTGGCGAACCGGGCGGGAGTAGGTATAGCCGAACCAGCGTCAAGCATACGAGCTGGGCTATCCAGTCCCAAGCATACAGAGTAGATGGGCAGTTGGTGAGGTTGATATTGCTTTTTATCAGTTGGTTGATCGGTCATAAGAGAGTATAATTACTTCAGATAAATTGAACATGTTTTCGTTTGCAGCACATTTTGATGGTATCATCCAATTTAAAGTCTTCGGCGCTCTCAATTATTCACCTTTAGCTGTAGAGACCTTTCCACATAACATGTAAATCATACCGTCTAAAACCATTAACTGCAATCTTGCGAACATGGGCGTATTCGGAATAGTTAAACAATAATGTATCTTGATAATGTGAACAAAGCGCTTACCAAGCACGGTCCGCCATGTCCTATCGATGCTCAGGTAACTGTCTAACGCCGACGCAGAGATATAATTGGAGAGTTGACTACAATTGCCTTGCCTTCGATGGACAAGAGGGACACGTCTGAATGCCGCTCAAATTTATCGCTCAGAAGCGGCCACAGCGCGTCAGGACTTGAATCATCAGCTACGTGGATAACGCGCAAAACTTCCACAGAAAGAGCAGAAGACAAGTAGAACATCGCTAAATGGCGGCGCTTGGTGTAGTCTTTGAGCGCTTTTTGAAACTCTTGAGTAGCAACAGCGTTGCCGGCGCGAACCTCGTCGTCTGCGGCAGCATCAAGGTTGTTAGGGGGCAGTAGTAAGGGGGGATATGGCGGCAAAAACCTGTTTCTGCCGTCCGCCCAGCCGCCGCCAAAGTCTAGTTACAGTGGCCAGCACGATCTTAAAGCGAGTTCATTGAGTGCAAGGAAAAGGAGGCGATAGGGGCAAAAAGCGTATAGGAAGGGAGACCCGAATTGAATAAAATTTGATGACTGAACTGTGTTGAAATTATTGAAAAACACGTCGAAAATCGGGAACACTGTTTTCTTACTTATTCTGAGTGTGATATGTTCCTCAAAAAAGAAAAGAAAGGAGAGTGTTATGGCGGAGCCTGACTCTGAATAAGAGGAAAAGGAGGTGTGTAGCAAGTGCAACCGAGCGCTGACCGGGAGCATGGTACATGCTCACAACTGCGCTCAGCAGTACATGTAACTCAGTTTACCCTACTGTACACAAAATACTAATATTGATTTTTAGGTGTGCAATCGATTCCGTCGCGTTAGGGCAGCGGTCAAGCCTAATTTGTCGCGTTAGAGCAGCCCGTCGCGTTAGGGCAGCTGCTTGTTGCGTTAGGGCAACTATTTGTAGCGTTAGGGCAGCTCGACCTATACAAAGGTCAAAAGGACAGCACCCGCCTGCAGTTAATTAAGTAAACAGATAGATAGGTCTATTAGATACGATAGATAGTAAATCCACCTAACACCGGTAGTCATTTATATGTAATTACAGCACCAAAAGCATTACAATAAGTCACTATTTGCCAGTACAGTAACTGCTAAACCACAAACAACAACTCTTTGCTACAATATTCATTGCCTCAGTAACTGCTAGACTACAATACAAACAACTATGTATACTAGAATATTCATTGCCTGACTTTCTTAATGTTGGCCCAGACAGTGCGCCATGTGCGCTAGAAACTGTCTAATACGATTAGACATCAAATCCGTTCGGTACCGATCGTGAAACTGAGGGTCGACTTCGATGGGAACTCGCGTGTAAGGCAGCATCTGCCAGAACTCCATAAAGTCGGCCTTCTCTCGAGCAATGTTTTCATCATTTCTCACGTACTCCCATCTGCGTCGCCTGGCGTCACAACCACGCAACAACTGACGCACTCGCACTTCATGATCGTGGTGAATTTCCTGCAAATTGAAATATTCATAAATAAATATAGAACCATAACCCGGCTGAAATTCTACTTAATAGTACAGTATGTGTGCACCTACCTGGAAATCGGTCAGAAACAGCGCTAAGCGAGGGTGCTCGCAAGAGAACTTGGCAGAAAGAGAGTTGTGCCACCCTTCGACTCGATTGTTCGATCTGTCACCGTCGTTCAGAAAGTGATTGGCTCTGCGAATGCGCTCCTCACTGCTCAGCCATTCATGCTCAAAGTACTCAGCGAGTTGACCCAAGCAGTTGTTGACATGCTGATCGTTGGTGACCGGATGTTGGGACATCAAGTTTCTCCAGGTGTCAAGAACGAGTTCAGGAGGGAGCAGGGCCAAACAGCGGAGCTCGCGCATCCACTTCCGACTCAAGTTGAAGTGATCACTGTCAAATGGAGGGTTGCTGTCATAGACCGGCTTGAGTCCGAGTCGGCCTATACGTCTGGTTAACGCCTGGCAGTGGTGGAAAAGACAGCAACGAGCTTTCACTCCGACATCATTGAACACTCGCTGCACAGCTGTGATGGCCGCATCTTCAAAATCAGTCTGAACGACACCATTCTGGATGGCGCCCACACCTTCGAATCGCTTCTCTAGCTCATGACGAATGAGATTGAACAGGCCGGTATAGACTGCTGTCGTTTTAGAAGGGAGGAGAGCGTAGATGCATGGCACAGCTTCATTAGAAACGAACCCGTGAACACTATACAGCTGCGCGAACCCATCTGGTTGATAAGTGAAGTTGCCATCAGCTTGCCAAGTTCCAGAAGAGAACAAGACCTCAAAGCCAAGCTTGCTCCCAAAAACGAGCTGAGGGGGGTCTGCCTGCTGACTGATCAAGTAGTAGTCATCTTGAGCACCGAAACGGGAACGATAAGTCTGTTTCAATTCATCTGGAATCTCATTGATGCTACGAATAACGGGAACAGCGTGCTGAGAGTTACGATAATAGGCAGAGCGAACTGAATCGTACGGCTTCAGCTTTCCTAAAATAGGAACTACTAGAGCAGGCAGGCACTGTCAATCACATTCTCTGAACAATCGGTAATATAAACTAGTAGCAATTACAAATTGCAGGACAATGTTTAATGAAAGCTCATAGGAAAAAATGGTTTCCAGCACTGGATTTCTAAATAAAACTGAATTAGAAACCAATGACATACCTTCTAGCTCATCCTTTTCATCATCCGGCCTGTCCATTCGAGCGATTTTGCGCGCCATTTGCTTGTAGGCAACTGAGGGTTTCTGACGGTTTTCTCTCAGCTTGCGTCGGACTTCTCGATCCAGTTGATCGGCTTCGATCTGGCTCTTCGAAATGGAATCACAGAAGTGGGGGTTTTTCGGAGTATCGGGATTGTCCATCAAAACGTTGTCGGCGGATCGAACTACAGGCACTTTGTCACAGCGACGCGGACGGATTTTAGACAACGCAAAACAACTGGTACATTTCCAAAATGTACTGTCGCCCTTCACACTCTGTTTCGAAAACGAGTAACAGAAACCAGGTTTTAGTTCTGATTCAAAAACAAGCAACTCTGAACCATATTTGGTGTGCCCAAAAAAGGCAGTGCCAAACTGACACTCCATTTTGCGTAAGAAAAGAGACTGGCGACTTTTGTTTGCATGGTGTCATTACGTTGGCCGGCACCGGATGCGGCTGGGCCCTGAGCGGTCAGTTTGACCTTTGACTAAGGTCCGGTTGCCCTAAGCATGGTCTCCATTTTGTTGGGCGGCGCCAGGATGCGTCTGGCCCCTGAGGGGTCGTTTTAACCTTTGACATAGGTCTGGCTGCCCTAACGCAACAACCTGCTGCCCTAATGCGACTGACCGCTGCCCTAACGCCACATCACTAATCTATAAACAAGCTGCCCTAACGCGACTGGCTGCCCTAACGCGACGATACCGTGCAATCTGTGGAGGTGAAAAATTTGCCTATAGACGCGATCTATCTCTCCATTTCTATTGGTATAAGAAGGTGGGATACTCAAGTACATGTATTTTAGTCGCGGTGATAGCGTTTTCACCAAAATACCACAGCTAAAATGAAAGAAGGGACAAAGGTTTAACTGCCTGAATAGATTCTATCTTTTCCTACAAAACCTTTTTTGTTTTGCAAACTTGTTACGTTTCAAAGAACTTTAGAACACCAAGACCAGAGAACCTCTTTTCAAAAAAATCTGAAGCAATGACCAGGTGTCAGTCAGTGATGCAAGATTTTTCCGTGAGGGAGGGTAAAATATGACATACTCTACGAACAGTAAAATACCTTTATAGAAACGCTTATAGCAGTTTTGCACATCAAATCAATCACAAAGACTTGACTGACGCATGGCACACAAAAGACGTTTTGTCCAATGGTTTCATAATGCGACAGATGTCACAGCGGTCTTTCGTCAAAATACTGCGCTCTATCCAACTTTATCCAACAATTAGTTTAGTAATTTACTTACTTTTTAATTTACTTGCACCTCCACAAAATAATTTACTTACTTTTTAATTTACTTCGACTGATTTACCAACAATTTAATTTGATTTTAATTTACTTTCAACTTCTAATTAAATTCTAATTTACTTTTCTATGGAAAAATTGTCGAAAATACCACAAAATCACCAAATATCTGAGTATGGACTTACAGTAAACTGATGGAACTATGAATCTAACTCCATCCTTTTGTTAAGCTTCATGTTTTGGTAAAATCAGTTGTTCAGAAATGCATTATAATTATTTTTTTCTAGGAGCAAAGCAACAGATGAAAAGCTTTGGCTAACACTGTAGCTTATGGACAGACCGGGATTTGATGAAACCAAAGGGGTTTTCATGCATCAGTGGATACATGTATCAGGAGGGGGTCTGGGGGTCTGCCCCCCCACCCGACTTAGGCCAGACCCCCGGATGGGGACCCCCACCGGGACGATTTTCCCTACCCCCCTCCCATTTTTCTGGCAAATAATTTTGTTTCGTTTCGGTACTGCACCAAATTTTCCTGCTGGAGTTTCTAGCACACTAATTAGTGTTGGGACTTAAAAATTGGGGGTTTCGGGTAACTTTTAGAGTTCTTTCAGAATCAACGGTCGAATTCCATTTTCAATGAAAAAAAATTTTTTCGACCCCCTTTGGAGCCCCCTAGCTCGTCGGGAACCCCCCCTACACCGTTTTTTTATTTCAGAACATTGCAGAGCTATCAATTCCCTACAGTTTGGTATAAGCCACATTGGCTGACCCGTGGAAGAAAGTGGTGAAATATGGCTTCAAATTTGAAAAATCCTTAGTGCGCTAGAAACTCCACCAGGAAATTTTGGTGCAGTACCAAAACTAAAAATTTGAGGATTTTTCAAGTTTGAAGCCATATTTCACCACTTTCTTCCACGGGTCAGCCAATGTGGCTTATACCAAACTGTAGGAAATTGATAGCGCTGCAATATTCTGACATAAAAAAACGGTGTAGGGGGTTCTAGACGAGCTAGGGGGCTCCAAATGGGGTCGAAAAAAATTTTTTTCGTTGAAAATGGAATTCGACCGTTGATTCTGAAAGTACTCTAAAAGTTACCCTAAACCCCCAATTTTTAAGTCCCAACACTGATTAGTGCGCTAGAAACTCCAGCAGGAAATTTTGGTGCAGTACCAAAACTAAAAATTTGAGGATTTTTCAACTTTGAAGCCATATTTCACCACTTTCTTCCACGGGTCAGCTAATGTGGCTTATACTAAACTGTAGGGAATTAATAGCGCTACAATATTCTGAAATAAAAAAAACGAGCTAGGGGGCTCCAAAGGGGGTCGAAAAAAAGTTTTTTCATTGAAAATGGAATTCGACCGTTGATTCTGAAAGTACTCTAAAAGTTATCGTAAACCCCCAATTTTTAAGTCCCAACACTGATTAGTGCGCTAGAAATTCGATTTTGAAATTTTGGTCCCATAGTTAAGCGGACCGATTTTCAGAAGGCCGTATCTCGAGCGTGGAGCGTCGAATCGGGATATCCTTTGCGGTGGCTATATAACCTATCCATACGTATTAGTCCTCCAACTTTGAGCCCTCCACGCCAAAGTTTCATTTTCGGGGTCTGAATATGGCAAAGGACCAAGACTCGATCGGTTCAGAGACTGACTCTTAAGTGCCTTGCCTGACTGAATTAAAGCATTCAGGCCTGGGCCTATTTTGATTAAAATTTCCTTGATAATTTTGCAGTCTACTATTGCGGCTAGTTGGTCCAGCCAACTAAGATTGAAAATGTCGAAGATTCCTGTCAATAACACCTCGCAACAGACGCGATTGACGAGGACTCGGCAAAGTGGTCGGTTGCCGATGTTGTTTTCTTCGGTAAAATATTCGGCAAAAAAATCGCCGAACAGACAAGTTTTATTAGCCGAGCTGAAATTAGCCGAATATAACCAGTTCGGCAAAAAAAAGAGAAAAAGAAATAAATATTTTATTTTCTGCAAAAGCGTTGTAAAAGAGCTGGAACTGTAGTTTGAAGACTGGAAATGCTAAATTTAAAAATTAAGAACGCTTGCATGAACGGTTGTGTTGCATTGGAGATCTGGAGAAATTACGGGTAGGTCGCAAGGCCTAAAACTGTACTATTGCCCTCCGGTGCGTTCCCATACTGACTAATGATCTAGAGATAGAACTTGAAACTATGCAAATCGTGGATCTGGTGCCGGTTTTTGTTTTGGGAACGCTTAGGAGGCCCTGTTTTTAAACTTTAAATAGGAGGCCCTGTTTTTAAAACTATAATAAAATGAACCCCTATAGACGCATCAGCTTGCTAAGTACCGAGGAGGCCCTGTTTTCCAAAACAACAAATAGCACCGGGTCCGTCGTCTAGCTGCACGTGGAGAGGAAAACGGCGAATCTCCACTGTTCGTTGTTTTTGGAAAACAGGCGCTCTGGAGCTTGCCCTATACTGATTAGTTAGCTCCCATACTAATGCTAATTCAATCTAGTTCTAATAAATCTGTTTTGTACGATGATGAAAACCTTTTCTTTAGTGCACAAGTAGAAAATACAGACATTCTGGACGCACGGATCACACAGCAAATCGCTTTAAAGCTAACACATAGCTACTGACGGGTAGAAACCTTCGCCCATTTTACTATAACACACGGAATAAATGTATCGAAGATCTAAACTCGTCATAAGTCACAGTATCACAAACATCAAGTCGGAATAGAGTGCCTAAGTGAGTCGCGCTGCTTTGGCCTGTTTGTCCGGGTCATCGAAAATGAAGTCCTGGCTAAAGTGGAACAGCCAGTGGCAGTTGGAGGGGCAGAGACGAATTCGGCACCAAAAGCAACACCATCGCGTCTCAGTGCGCTGTTTGTGTGCGAGACACAGGCCCTTCCTGCATGGAAATGGGAGGTGGTAGGGGCTGCTTTCGAATCTGCGTTTGGTAATGGCTTCTTTTTGAGCCTTCTTAGACGTGGGCAGCTGGAGAGGCTCGAATTTCTTATGCAGGTCAAGCTCGTGCGACTGGAGGAGACAATCATCGATTGGGCCGACACTCATTTGGAACCACCGCTTCGTCAGTTGCCGAATGACCAAGATGCGAAAGTACTTGGTGCGACAACGTCTATCGGCCTTGTCCAATTCGTGTTTGAAGGCACAAAAAGCATTGTTAATTGCTGCTTCCAGAATGAATAGGAAGTACACCATGTACCATCCTGCAATAAACAATGTAAAGTTTTCGGTGATCAATGTGTGCAATGCGTCAACTTGGTCTAGCATTTCGCCTGAGATAGTTAAATATCTGGCTTCAATTAAAATTTTTATTAAATCTTAGGTCTGCTTACTGTAGGTTCTGAACCGCTTTCGGTTCTGCGCCATCCGTTGGTCGGCCAGATCGACAGGACCCATAGTTCGGTTGTACCTGAATAAAGGTATTGTTGCAATTTTCTTTACACAGGCATGGGGTCGTAAATTACGGGGTCGGCTTAAACATGCAACAGACCATCCGACGAAGGGGGTGGGTTTGGGGGTTTACTAAAAACGTGAAAAATCGTTTATTTGGGCTGAAATACCGCTAAAAACGGTGTATTACAGTCGACTTTAGCAATTTTTGTGTCAATGATTGTAACAAATCGCAAAAAGGTTAGGGACATTACTCCAGCAAGGGTTCCGGCGCCATGACATCTGTCTGTGACCATCTCCCGCCTGACTTAGAGGCGCGGACCATAACGAAGTTTCTGTCGCGCAGATACGGAACGGTGTGAACCAGGTGGACCAGACGGTTGTCCTGCCACGCTGTAACTCCCATGTGTTCAACCGGTCCATCATCGCAGTTGATAGTGTGCCACCTCTGCTTATAGTCTCCTGTAATGAATTTCATTACTATCAAAATATAGTGACTAACGGTACGCGCCTCTTAGCATTGCGACACACTTTCCGGTTGCTACATTAATTTTCGTAGCTGCTCGAAGCTCATCTGGTATCTTCTGTACCTTTCGCAGCGTCCCCAAATAATACGTCTTATAATGCACCAGCTCTTCAACCAGCCGCAGAATCGACTACAATTAAGGATTGCATTTTGCAACAAACCAAAATGCTAAAACTCGTCTACCGTACATAGTAGTTGTCTGTTACGATGATGTGTGACTTGATCAGCAAATTTCGGCCTTCTTCAATGTTCTCGGATGTCAACAGCATCCAAACCTATGATAAATTGTGTACCCTCCTACTTATGGGGACCGGAATCTTTGGGGGGTCCATGCATGTACTTGGGAATAGGGGTGGAGCGTTCCATTAAGCCCGGTTTTCTTTGATTTTAGTGATTGATTTGATGGCAATTTTACCCGAATTCTAGCCTTCAAAACGTGTATTGAGGCAAAAAAAGTCGCTGAAAAAGCTTAACCTGCCAAACTGATTACCGTTGCCGCAACGGATTTCAGTTCGTCATGCCTTTTATAATGCGCCGCATGTGCCATGTCATGGTTGAACATATAACCAGAGTCATCACACAACGAAAACACCTTTAACAATAGTCAGAATATAGGTTTTAAACGTCCTTCCTAACATATTTACCTTTAGACCGCGCTTGACTGGCTTGTTTTTGATAGAAACCAGGAACCGACACTTGGCCTTGCACGCTAGCTAAGAACGGTCAACCCGTACATGTAGCAGGTGAAGGGGCAGGGGGTGGTTCGTGTCTCGCGTCGGCCCGGAGGTCAGAGCTCAACTTACAGAAAGGGGGTCGGGTACTAAAAAGCGCAACAAACTGACAAAAATCGCAGTTTGGCTTAAATACAGCTAAAAGGTGCTGTTTTACAGGGAATTATGGCAATTTTTATGTTTGAAATCGCAAACAAATTTAAAAACCAGGTCGAAAATTACTTATCAGAACCGCCCACGGGCTTTTATGCTTATGTTGTAAACCAACAATATAGCTTACCATCGTTTCATCGATTGCCATAGCGGCTGATGGATTCCATGCTTTCTGGCACGCCCTTCTGAAAACGTCGCCAATATCGCGGATTTTGTAAATTGAATCGTAATTGTCGCTTTTCGGATTTCCGCGATTTCCCTCCATATGGTCAACATCATTGTCTTGGAAGTGACTGGCCCGCAAGATTTGATAGAACCTATAGCGCAGAAGTTTAGCCGAAGCACACATTAACATGGGTTTTCTGGCTGGAAATTTCTCCAAAAATCGGGATAAAAATACGTTTGGCCATAAATTTGTAAGGGGAGAGAAGTGCTTGATTAATTGGTGACCTGTATCCGGGCATTGTGTCACTGAAGAAACTGTTGTGGTACATGGGGTCCAAGCACCATGGATCTCTGAGACTGGACGAAGACATAGCTAGGCCCCAGCTGTAGTATAAAGATAGCCACTTATAAGCCATAACGAGATCCATGTCGTGCCACTTTCCATGTTTCAGGTGGCCAAAAAGCTGTCTGCCTTTCTTGTTTGTTTCCATAATCCAAATGTCGATGACATCGCTGCAAATAACAAGCAATCCACTTATTGTCTATAAATGATAACATTTAGTTTTGCTGCCCAGTCCGATATTGATTATGAATCAGAAAAATAATTGCTGAACAGGTAGCAAATTAAACATTACATTGAATTTACTTCAAGAAAAATAGGACAGAGTCCGCCGCTTCCAAGCCCTTCAATGGAGGCAAGGGGCCGAATGGTTCGTCCGGACGACTAGGTAGGTCCGAAATTTCAGGGACCGTTTCTGACCAGACTCGATGACAGAATGCGATTTTTCTGTGCTCGTCCAGAGAGGTCGCCGATTTGAACTGCCTACCACATATGTCACAAACGCTTGCTCCTTGAGTACCGGGCGGTCGAGATCGTGAACGGGGCGGCGGTCCAATATCATCATCCTCGTATTCACTTCACTAAACATACTTACATAATAAATGTAACAGATCATCCACGCCAATGGGACGGGCGGTGCAGTGGGGGTATCTGACAGTAAATTCTAGGCGACGGGGGTTGTGTACTAAAACCCATCAATAATGGCAAAAAATCGCTATTTTGGGCTAAAAACTGTTTCGCAAAAACAATTGTACTCACATACAGCTATTTTCAAGTCACTTTAGCACAAAGAATAGGAACTTGGTTGGGGCTCTGAAAACGGCAGAAAACGGGTTGCTATCTGGATAGGGCAAACCCAAAAATCACCCCCAGCGCATGTAAGCATAATTACTTAATCTATAATATACTCACAATGAAGCCCAAATTCTGATCATGCAGTTGAGAAAAGCCGAACTTTGGGCATGTGGCCCGAGGGTCGCATCCCTCGGGAACTGGCCAACCGCTGGGCTCAGTCCGCCTCTGCTCGTCCACTGTAGTCTCCAAGTCGTCAGGTGCCACAGATTTAGTTGGCTCAGATGGTGTACGCTGCCTCTCAACGTGCGCTTTCCTTCTTTTTTCTGCACTATCTGCAGCTTCCTCACGTAGTTTTTTCCAAAAAAGCTCTGCTTCGGAGGTAGTGGACTTGCCTAATAACAATACTTTCTCAATTCCTGATGGCGGTAAATCAGACTCTGAGAGGGTATATCCCCTTCAACCAATGTCAGGCAAACATGTAACAGGCCTCACGCCGACTTTAACAATTTTAGTGTCCGAAAATATAAAATATAAACAGAAATAGTAAATTACCCGAAACAGACCTACTTCCGCTGCGACTGCGATGCTCAGACGACTTGCCAGAACCATTATCATGCGACTCAACTTCACCACGGGCGTACTTTCTGAGACGTGAACCCTCTTCAGAGTGCTGACAAGAACGATCCGCCTGATGAACACCTCGATCCAAACCTATGAAACATACGATAATAACAAAAACAACCATTCGGTAATTACTTCGCTTTCTATCGATATCCTGTACACTGTTTCCGCCGCCTTGAATAATTCGAGCAAAATCTGAAAAAAATGACACAAATGCGGCGCTGCAGTTATTAGGGTCCGGCATAAAAAAATTTAAAGTGCAGAGAACCGCTTTTTTTGGGTCGGGGGTCCATTAACTAAACTATCTCGGGGGGGGGGGGGGGGTGTTGTAGTTACACTCTGTTAACTGACTCTGGATGACATCACGGGTTTCATGAAGGAGCAGTTCGATCCCAAACGCTTCATTGTCCGGGAGCGATTCAAGTTCTGGAGCGACATGCACCGCAAACCTGGAGAGACAATTCAAGAACTGGCGGCAAGGATCCGACAAGATGCGGCTACCTGTGACTTTGCCTCGATCAAGGACCCCCAGGATGAGGCTTTGCGCACGCGATTCATCTGCTCGGTCAACAATGAAGCCGTTCTCAAGGCTCTCTTCAAGATCAAGGATGATGAACTCTCATTCGCACGCGCAATCGAAGTGGCCATTGAGACTGAAGATGCAGCCAAGGTGGCAAAGGAAACCGTCTATGCCACCAAGTCTAAGCCTGTCAACAAGGTGAAGAAGGAATCTTCAGTGCTTCCCAAGCAACCAGTGACCACCCCCAAGACCGCTCAAACAAGGATCAAGCCACCTGCTTCACACCCGCAGTTCTCAGGTGCTTGTTATCGATGTGGCAAGAAGGACCATCCCAAGGGTCAGTGCCCCTACAAGAACTACACCTGCTTCTACTGCGGCATCATGGGTCATCTCCAGTCAGTCTGCAAGAAGAAGAAGAGGGAACAAGGACCGAAACCTGTCAGGGGCATATCCCATGTCCCGCTCAAGACAGTCAAGCTCATCAACTCAGTCCCTGCTGTGCAGCACAGCATCACTCTCAACGGAACGCCCGTTACCTTCGAGATCGACACTGGTGCTGGTGACAACTTCATCTCAGAAGACACCTGGCAAGATCTGGGATCACCCTCTCTCAAGGACCCAGAAGGACACTACGAGACTGCTTCTCAGGAACCCCTTCCTGTTCTCGGAACATTGTCAGCAGTGGCCGGCACACCCACTCAGGACAAGACTCTGCAGTTCGTGGTTACTCCAGTGCCAAATCTCAACCTCCTTGGCCGTGCTGCAATCCAGCAGTTGGGCATCTCTGTAGACTCTCTCATGGGAAACACTGCTGTAAGCGCTCCCAGCCATGCAGTCTGCGCAGTCTTCGACAGCCTCAAGCCAGACCCCTCACTGCAGAAGGCCTGTCAACAGCTCTGCCAAGAATTCCCCAATCTCTTCAAGTCTGAACTGGGATGCCTCAAGGACTTCTCTCTCGAGGTCAAGTTCAAGCCAGATGCAAAACCCGTGTTCTGCAAGGCCAGACCAGTCCCATTTGCAATTCTGGAGGACCTCAACCAAGCATATGACGCTGGCATCGCTAAGGGCGTTTGGAAACCCACTCAGTTCAACTCTCATGGTACTCCAGTGGTCCCCATCAGAAAAGCTCTGAGCCCTGGACAGACCAAACCCAGTCTTCGAGTGTGTGGCGACTACTCAGTCACAGTCAATCCACAACTGGAGACTCACCGCCAGCCCATTCCCCTGCCAGAGGATCTCATGCGCAAACTCGGAGGTGGATATGGCTTCACCAAGATCGACCTAGCGGATGCCTACAACCAGATTCCACTGGGACCAGACTCTCAGAAGAAACTCGCTCTGAGTACTCACAGAGGCGTGCTACTCCAGCTTCGCCTACCCTTTGGCATCAAGTCAGCTCCTGGTTACTTCCAAGAAATCATGGAGCAGCTCACTTCCGACCTCAAGGGAGTTGCAGTCTACTTGGATGACATTTTGGTCAGTGGAATCAACGCCGAAGATCATCTCAAGAATCTTCGCCAGCTACTCTCTCGCCTGGATGAGAAAGGACTTCGCTGCCGCCTAGTAAAGTGCTCCTTTGCTCAACCAAGCATCGAATACCTTGGACACACGCTCTCCTGTCAAGGTATCGCGAAAGGCCCAAAAGTGGATGCTGTGAAGAAGATGCCCCCACCCACAAATGTCTCGTCTCTCAAATCCTTTCTTGGCTCTGTGCAGTTCTACCACAAGTTCCTTCCCAACCTCTCCACGGTTACGGAACCGCTGCATCAACTCACCAGGAAGGACACTCCTTGGCGCTGGGGAGCAGAGCAACAAGCAGCATTCCAGACTCTCAAGGATCTCCTGTGCACGGACACAGTGCTCGCTCACTTCGATCCTTCTCTGCCAATTGGAATTTCTTGTGACGCCTCAGATGTTGGAATTGGTGCCGTCCTCTTTCACCGCTATCACAATGGCAGTGAGCGACCAATTGCCAATGCGTCCAAGACTCTCACTTCGACTCAGCGGAAGTACAGCCAGATTCAGAAGGAAGCGCTGGCTATCATCTTCGCCCTGAAGAAGTTTCATCAGTTCCTTTATGGCCGCAAGTTTGTCCTGGTCACGGATCACAAGCCCCTCCTCGCTCTCTTTGGACCAGACAAACCCACCCCTGCACTGGCAGCCAACCGTCTTGCCAGATGGGCCTTCGCTCTCAGTCAATATGACTACCAGATCGAATTCAGGGACACCTCGAAGCATGGAAACGCCGACGCTCTCAGTCGACTCCCAGCTGGCCCTGACAGCAAATTCGATGAGGAGGAAAGCGACAATGATGTGGATACTGTCTGCATGATCAAGACCATTAGCCTGCAGCTCAACCCAACTGACTCCACAGCAGTTGTCAGGGAAACAGCCAAAGATCCAGTTCTGGCATCTGTCCTGAAGTTCACCAGAGAAGGCTGGCCTCCCATGGACAGAACACAGCCAGGAGAACAAGCTACTGAAGAAGATGCTCCTGCTGAAGACCCAAGCTTCACAGTCCAAGCCTTCAGGAAGCTGGCTCCATCCCTATCCATATGCAATGGATGTCTACTCTACGGATCCCGGCTGATCATCCCAAAACGACTTCATGCTCCCGTCCTGCAACTCCTGCACCTCGGACATTTTGGCATGCAACGCATGAAGCAACTCGCTCGTTCTGCAGTCTACTGGCCTGGAATCGATCAAGACATCATGGATGTGGTTCGTCACTGTACAGCGTGTGCTGAGCATCAGAACAAGCCTGCCCAACCCGCAATCCACCCCTGGATGCTCCCAGAGAAGCCCTGGAGCCGTGTTCATCTTGACCACGCCATCAACTTCATGGGACAGAACTGGCTTGTGATGATTGACGCCTACTCCAAGTATCCCTGCATCCATGCTACATCCTCAACTTCGACCAAGGCAACCACAACCCTGCTCGAAGAGGATTTCGCTCACTTTGGCTACCCCCACACCATTGTCACGGACAACGCTACCACCTTCATGTCAGAAGAGTTCAAGGATTGGTGCAAAACCAGAGGCATCACTCACCTCACTGGAGCACCATACCACCCTGCAACCAATGGTGCTGCTGAACGCTTGGTCCAGACATTCAAGCAAGCTCTCAAGAAGTCCTCACTTCCTCCGAAAGCAGCCCTGCAGGAATTCCTGATGCACTATCGCCGAACCCCTCTCTCCACTGGATACTCTCCCAGTGAGCTCCTCAATGGAAGACGAATTCGGTGCAAAATCGACACTCTTCTGCCCTCTCCTGCACACATGGCTCAAAGAAAGGAATCCAGACAAGCCATGAAGTCTCAAAGTCAAGAGGTGGTGCGCCCAGTGGTAGCCAAGCTCACCTTCCGTTTCCCTGTTGGAACGCCATGCTACGCACTCTACTATGGCCCTCGCCGCAACAAGGATCCGCGATGGGTTCCGGCCATGGTCACTAAAGTGTTTGGAACTCGATCAGTCAACGTTCGTGTGTTCCCAAGAGGCCCAACTTGGCGCAGACACATCGAGCAACTTCGCCCACGCTATGGAGTCGAAGAGGATGACGATCCTGGTGAGGCGCCAACTCGAACAGTTCCGGAGACAACTGTCAACTCGGGTGAAGCTCAAAGTTCCCAGTCAAAGCCCAAGACTCGGAAGAATTGGCGTGCTCCAACCGGCGATGAATACGGACCTGACAAGCCACGACGATCAGAGCGGCTGAAACAGAAGCACTCCCAAAAGATTGATACCAGTCATACATAGGATAATCGCCTCTCGGTGTAACCTTAGGCTGGTGGGGAGGTGTTGTAGTTACACTCTGTTAACTACATATTACTGTTAGACTATAGGTAGCGATGTGCTAATAGTCTCTGTGTACGTGCCTTTTATCTATGTACAGAATGTTCTGGAAAAGGTCGGTCCCTCTCTCTTATCTCTTACCCGGACTAGAACTTTCTGGAACGTTCTATGGCCGTATATAAGCAGCCCGCTCTGCAGTGTTCTCTATGAGCTTCCGTGAGCTTCCATGAGCTTCCATAAGCTTACTCTCGTGTGCTACCCTCTCTCTACTGTCTCCCCCAGTGGCTCATACCCCGTGAGTCACTCCCTAGCCCTGCTTCTTCATTGTTATTGGTTGTTACTGTTATTGGGCGATCGTTCCCAATAAACCCTTGTTTGGAATCCTGTTGTATCACCTCCCACTCGGCCCACAAATACAACAGGGGGGTTAGGGGAGGATTTGCCTTTCTAGCTAGGGGGTAAACCCCAAACACCCCTAGTACATTATTGCGTGCAGGTCTCTAGCTGCATGAATGGGTTTCCACGCAAGAAATTAATGCAATTGAACACAAAATGCACCAATCCACTAACACGCCACCAACTAACCACGCTGGCTGTAACTTGTCTGTCCTGCCATCTTCGACATGGCCAGATTTATTGTGTTCATCGGATACTTCGACGCACTTCCAACATTGATGATGCCTGTCTTGGAATGACTGGTTGCGCACCCGGCCACTGATGCGGCGTACGTTGGGGGCTTCTTTGGAGGACCTGTATACACAACTCACAGCCGAAAAAGGCAACTACATAATATTACGTACCCGAAAGAATTGGCCACTGTTTCGATCTGGTCATAAGAAGCTGTTTATTGGACAAACCAGCCACCGAAGTGCCACCCTCTCTATGAACATCCTCGTTTAAAGTACTCATAACCTGCAATCGGCAGTACCTACACAAAATAAGCTATGGAAAGTGAAACCGAAAGTGAATAGGCCGTGAGAGAGGCGCCCAGATAAAGCCGAAGGGCGGAGCTATGCCCAGGGTGATGAATCGGCTGTCAGTTCCTGACGCCCCGCCGGCGCAAAAACAGATGTACACAAAAATGGAAATTCCAAAGCCTTGGACTAAACATAAAGACACTATGCCCAGGGTGATGAATCGGCTGTCAGTTCCTGAGGCCGCGCCTGCGCAAAAACAGATGTACACAAAAATGGAAATTCCAAAGCCTTAGACTAAACATAAAGACATCGCAAGAAACTGGTATATAGGCCAGGGGGTGTGGGGGTTTACCCGTCCCCACAATTTCTCAAACTAAAATGCTGTATAGTTACCTATTTCGAAGCCGGCAACTAAGTGATGAAGCAGAGAAAATCCTACCTGCCCAACAATAAACTCAGATAGGCCAGGGGGTGTGGGGTTTACCCGTCCCCTTTCTGAAACTAAAATACTGTATAGGCACCTATTTGGAAGCCGGGCAACTAAATGATGACGCAGAGAGAATCCTACCTACCCAACAATAAACTCAGATAGGCCAGGAGGTGTGGGGTTTACCCGTCCCCTTTCTGAAACTAAAATACTGTATAGGCACCTATTTGGAAGCCGGGCAACTAAATGATGACGCAGAGAGAATCCTACCTACCCAACAATAAACTCAGATAGGCCAGGAGGTGTGGGGTTTACCCGTCCCCTTTCTGAAACTAAAATACTGTATAGGCACCTATTTGGAAGCCGGGCAACTAAATGATGACGCAGAGAGAATCCTACCTACCCAACAATAAACCCAGATAGGCCAGGGGGTGTGGGGTTTACCGGTCCCCTTTCTGAAACTAAAATACCGTATAGTTACCTATTTCGAAGCCGGCAACTAAATGATGGAGCAGAGAAAATCCTACCTGCCCAACAATAAACTAAGATAGGCCACGGGGTGTGGGGTTTACCCGTCCCCACAATTCTCAAACTAAAATACCGTATAGAGTTACCTATTTCGAAGCCGGCAACTAAATAATGAAGCAGAGAAAATCCTACCTGCCCTAACTTCACTAACTGGCACCGAACGGCCCTCTCTGGCCTTGTAAACTGCAATTCTTCCCTCCAGACGACCGATACAGTTCTGTAACTTGGCGTTGAACTCCTGTTCTCGAATGTACCAATCAAGCAGCTCGGCCTTAGTAACGTTCAAGGCCGGCTCTCCGAGTCTGAAAGATCATCACAAAGTACTCATACAAACAGTCCCGCTCTCTAACAGCCTGACCAACAACCACATTTTGTTCCAAAATCGTCTTAAAGGGGTCCAGCTTGCTAGTGCATGTACTTACAACACATTTTCCACTTTTGCATGTCAGGTCAGTTAAAAAACGTGTTCCAGAGAAGTTCCAGGAACATACTCAGAGGCACTGTACTGTGCAATATTAGGACCACCGGTCGTCCCTGAACGAGCATAGGAGACGGAATCAGAATCCGATCGTCCAACTTCTTCATTAGCACCTTCTTCAATAAAGACCGATTCGCGTCCGGGATCCTGCGACTTCGCACGATCCTGTTGTTCATCAATGTCATCTTTTGACTTCGGCAAACCGCCTTTTTTGAACGAACGACTAACAACAATAAATGGTTGGGCATAGGTAAAACAGTCAGGCACTTCATGCCGTATTTTTTGGGTTTCTAAACCTGCAAACAGGGTTTACGAAGCCCTCATAAGGGTTTCAGTGACCCTAAATCGGGAAACGGAACCCCCATTAGGGTTTTAGAAGCCCTAAATAGGGTCCCGGAACCCTAATTTGGGTTTCAAAATCTCGAAATAAGATTTCAGAAATGCATTTTGCTTTATAAAATGGGGGGTTGCACGTTTTAACAACCCTAGAAAATCCTACCTGCCCAACAATAAACTCAGATAGGCCAGGGGGTGTGGGGCAGGGCTGTTGGGTCGGTTTTTTTCCTCGGTTTTTTTCGTTTTTTTCCGGAAAAAAACCGGTTTTTTTCCTAGGGGCTCGGAAAAAAACTAAAATGCGGAAAAAAACTCAAGTATGTTTTTAAAGGAAATAGGCACGATAACTGGTTAAATTCGCTTCCAATGCTTTGAATTTACGTTAATAGAAGCCTTACAAGCATTTCCACGGCATAACTTAGCTGTTTTTCGCAAAAAATATTGGTACCATTTTCAGGCAACTTTTATTATTGTATTTTTGGTGTTTTAAAATCAAATTACTACTTTAAAACATGAAATTAGTGCATTTTGTAATAAGACTCACGCTATTTCGTTGAATTCTGCAATAAAAAGCGATTGTTAAAAATTTTTTTCTGTCATCTCGGAAAATAACTTTTGGAAAAAAACCGGAAAAAAACAGGAAAAAAACCGGAAAAAAACCGGCTTGAGTTTTTTTCCGGAAAACAAACAGCCCTGGTGTGGGGTTTACCCGTCCCCAGTAGTATACAAGGGGACACTATAGACCGTATTTTTCACATTCCATTCTATGTATACGTCATACAGTTTGAGAAAAGCTCATTTCGTTGGAAAGTAGTGTATGCTAGGGACCACTATAAGCCCCATTTCTGACATTCCATTCTATGTATACGTCATACCGTTTGAGAAAAGCTCAAGTATACAACCCGAGGCCATAAGATGCATTTCTGACATTCCATTCTATGTATACGTCATACGGTTTGAGAAAAGTGTCTCGATCTTTTAAAGTGGAGTAGACTTTGCCCACTACACATTGTAAACAGAGAAGTTGCACCGCTTTTAGGCTTATCTATTAGCTACCATCACAATGAAGCATACACTCAAAATCAGTTACAATTTTATGCCACCTAATATGTACATCTGTTAATATACGCCAACTGGTGTAAATTCTACAATTCATTCTTTTCATCTCCATCACTCAACTCCCCATCTCCATCACTTAACGTCTCATCTCCACTCTCCTCTCCATTGTCTTCATTGAATGCTTGTTGAATCAATTCATTATTATCACGAAGGAACCGTTTCACCAGAAATTTGCGTTCATCCCAAGCTTTTTCTAGAGCCTCCTCCTTATCGAGGTTTTTCGTCATGTAGTGACGTGATGCATTCAAGACAGCACCATACACGTCATCGTGATTCCGAAAATATGATGCAAATTCCAGTTTTTCCTCCAATGTCTTCTGCAGCTGTTCAAAAAACTCGCTGAACAAGGGATCCTGGAGCAGACCATCCAAACTCTTAAGATCCATGCTGCCAAATGTTTCTTTGAGTAAAATCTTCCAGTTCATGCCTTCATCACCTTCTTCACACTCTTCTTCTGACTCATAAGTCATTTCCTCCTCCTCCTCCTCTTCTTCTTCTCCTTCATCATCAGACATTCTTGAGATAGCTGACTCTCTTTCTGAGCTTGATTGCGACTCCTTGGCTATACCATGTTGCCGTCTTTCATGACGCCACCTGTTGGAAGCAGTAGACAGTTGAAGACCACAAATTTGACAGGTACAGCAATCCATTTGGGAATTCTTTGTTAAAGAAAAACAAATATATTATTAACTCTTTTGACTGAACCAACTAGGATAACAAAACACTAATTAGACAAAACACTTAATTAATATTAGAAACACATTCCAAACGGGTTTTCAAGCAGTCTTGCATATTTGCTATTGCTTTAAAACTGTGCTAGACCACAAACTTTCCCAAAATCTCAAAGTACTTCTTTGACCGCAAAGGGGAAATCCTGGTAAGAACAGACAAATCTGAGCACGATCTCAGTGAATCACATCAATCTTCGAGATCATCCCAGGATTCTGAAATAAATCTAAAGATTCTAGGATTTAGGATCTCAAAAAAGATTCTGCAGGATTTTCTATTTTTCGTTGAATCTCAGGCTTTTAACAGTGGGCAAGCATATAAACCAGTTTATATGCTTGCCATTCCCTGAGATTCAACGAAAAATAGAAAATTGAGGAAGAAACTGCGTTATCTACCGATACATACTGTAAGCGATTTGACAAGTAAGCCTCAATCCACTTCAGTAATTTTCCTCTGATACCAATATTGTGCAGTTTAGACATAAGTTTTGGATGAGAGACTGTGTCAAATGCTTTAGCAATATCGAGATAAATAACGTCGATTGTTAAAAAATTATCTAAGTTTTGGGTCCATTCATTTAAACAATACAGTAGTTGGGCTACAGTAGAACGGTTTTTCATAAAACCGAACTGCTTAGGGGATATCTTATTGGTAGCAAGAAGGTAATCCATCATTTCATCAAAAATGATGGATTCCATAATTAACTCACTTTTAACAAGTGAACTTATAGGCCGGTAATTTTTGACAGAGGTGCTTGCACCCTTTTTGAAGATTGGAGTAATACGAGCCACTTTCCAGATATCTGGAAGAGTGGCAGTTTCAAAAGATACAGAAAATATTTTCTTTAGAGGAGAAGCAAGAAGAGCAGCAAATTTTTTGAGAACAAATTGTGGGATACAATCAGGACCCTTAGACATCTTTGGAATAATTTTTAATAGGTGTTTAAACACAATATCATCGGACATAAGTATGTCCCGCAGAAATGTTGCATTTTCAACAGCAAACTCCTGCAAGGGTGACCCATCATCCGTTATAAAGACAGAGGCAAAAAAGGCATTAAAAGCAGATGCCTTTTCAGATGGGTCAGTAATGATTGATCCATCATCAGCGACTAGGTTAGGGATATGAGATTTGTTTTTGAATTTGCTCCTAACAAATCTCCAAAAATCGGACTGAGATCCTTGGTTAAGTACAGATTGTTCAGCTCGATACAAATCATAACGTTTGGATCGTCTCGCATCATAGTATGCCGTTAACCAGTTTTGTCGGTTTTCCTCTGATGGGTTTAGTTTGTAAACTCGATGAAGCCTTAATTGTCTGTTGTGTGCATTTCGCGAAGCAGTAGACCATAGGGAGGATTTGGAACGAAATGTACACTTTGGGACAAAGGCTTCGATACCTTGACTCAAAAGCGAATGGAAACACGCCCAAAATTGGTTAACATTGGCACACTGTTCGAAAACAGTAATCCAATCAATATGATACAGATATTCAGAAAACGGCTCGAAATGTAATTTTCGAAAGTTGAGGAAAGAGGTGTCAGTATTAAAAGATTCATGGCTAATCAAAGGCCCAAAATTGGATACAATCTTATTGTGGTCGGAGTTAGCAAAGGGCTCTACAACTTTAGAATTAAATACGAAACTCTCTTCATTACAGAAAACTAGATCTAAGATATTGCCAGACTCATGTGTAGCTTGGTTTACATATTGAGAGAAGCCATTTTCGAGCATGAAGACCAAAAATTCTTTATCGACAGAACTAAGGGCAGAATTATTTAGCCAGTCAATTCCTGGAAGGTTAAAATCACCCATGATTAAAGTGGTTATTTTATCAGAGTAAGCAGATCCGATGTGGTCAATAACTGCATTTACCGAGTCCTGCTTGACAGCAGAAGGAGTACGATAATACAAGCCAACATTAAATAGAGGAATTTTGCTACGTTTAGAGAAAATTGAGACCCACAGCGTCTCATAGAATAAGTTGCTTTCAGAGATCAAAATTTGGTACTCAAACATATTAGGGATCAGAATAGCCACCCCACCTCCACTTCCTAGTCTGTGTTGGTCATCGCATCTCAAGATAGCGTGCGAACACAATACATCACTAAATGCAAAGTCCGGAATATCGTTATTCAACCAGGTTTCTGTGACAAGAAAGAACACGTTAGCGTGAATGGAACAGGCATAAACTAGGTCAGCCTTTTTAGAGAATAGCGATCGGGCATTGAAGAGACAAAAAGAACCTATCTGCGGAACTCCGCTTGCCTGCTTGGGCAGTGTTAGTTTGACGAACGATGAGGCGCTTGTCTTTGCTCGGCCCGAGACACAATCTCACCGCGTCTGATGATCAAGTTCTTTTCTCCGTTCTCTCGACGCCGGTACAGTTCCTGACGCAGTTCATAGTCTTCAGTGAGTTGCTTTGGCGTCAGGTCCGGACGGCAGAATGACTTCAGTCCAGAAAAGGCGGGCTCACCGGCAATAGCAGAACGAAAACCGGCAAGAAACTGGCTGCGAGCATCGAGCTGGTCAGAGTGGAAGAAGACCTTGACAACGCTCTTGTTCAAATTACGACCAGCACGGAAAACACGAAAAATGGAGGCACTGTCGACATTCAGCTTGTTGCAGACCAGTTTGATGCAGTCGCGGTCATGAGTTTCAGTCTCCTCTCGATTCAGAGCGTTTTTGGCAGGAAAACCGACGACCACCAGATTAGCACGCTTCTCTCGACGCAGAGCATTCTCTTCAACCGCCTTCGTGACAGCCTCTATCAGAGTGCTAAACTGTTCGTCCGACAGGGTCAGCGAGGCGGGCGCAGTCGTTTGTTGAGCGCGCAGTTGGGCATTTTCTCGTTCGAGCAGAAGCAGGCGCGACTCCAGGTCGGCCAGTCGGGAATTCACTCTCGCACAGTTTTCGCAGGCTGTTGCCATCCTTTTAGGAACAGACGGAGGCGTTACTTCAGGAGCAGAGCGTTTCTTGCGTTTAGACTTTCCACTCATGCGTAGGGCTTAGTTAACAGGCAGGCAAAAAGAGCGGCCAATGCACATTACAGCAGAGCGAGCGCCACAGAGCGGCCGCACGCGCCAGGTCAGACGCTGACATTAGCCACAACGGTTAAGGCACTGCAGGTTAGCGTTAGTCAGTCAAACAACAAGTGAGCCATGCCTTTCGCCTGAGCTCAGGGCGAGCGGAGGGGGGTAGTCCAGCCGCTAATTAGTAGACGCGCGATACGAAATGACGCAACAAATACTCGGTTAGTAATCAATGAATATTGAGTGTGCCAGCCGGGAGCGCTTGGTCGATGATCTGCCAATTTCTAAAGCTTAACATGAAATTTAGCTTTTAATCTGAAAATTCATGCCAAATATTCAAAAAATTTAGTAAGACAAAGCCAAATTAACGGGCCGGACAGGGCCGGGCCGGGCCCGATTTTGATGCCCGTCGGGCATGGCGGGCCGGGCATGCCTCACCTAATCGGCCCGCCGGGCCGGAAAAAAGGTGCCCATGCACATCTCTAACTCGGCCTCTTCGGGCTTGGCTGTAGAACTTTTTGATTTCGTATAACGTATACGATTCGCCAGCGACGCTTGTAAGCAATCAAAGGTGCTGATATTGAGCCCTCAATTTGCGAGCCTAGCCCAAAAATTGCAACTTGGTGGTAGCGTTCAGAGCACGTCGCCGCTCGGCCTCAATCATACTTCTTATTGCTTCGACCGCATCAAACACCTCAACGTCAGTTAGTTGGTTTTCGTTTTCAGGGTTCTGCATTGAAATCTGTCCCAGGTCTCTTAGGGACTCGAAAATGGTCTCTTTGTACTGCACAGTTTTAGCAACAATCAGATATCCGGGAAGCTCGCCCCAACTCTGCACGCTCTGTACCACCTCAGCCAACTGCAAACGGTTAACAACGAGCTCTTGGCCAATTTTCTCGTCTACTTGCGCAACAGTTGGCATAAAGCGCGGTTTGTCAACCGTAGGACAGAAGTAAACAGATTTATCATATTATCTTCCCCAGTCTTTGCCTAGAGCTTTCTGCAAGTTAAATCTGCGTTTGAAAGGCGAACGGTCTCTATAGTATAGCTGCCCGATCGACACTCACTCTCTATGCTGACAGTTTGGTAGTTGCGTCTTGAGCGGTTTGCCTTGTCGGTCTGCTTGGCACATCGGCGAACCAGACTGGCAAACCACTAAAGAACGCACTCGATACCTTCACAGAGTGACGATCGCCCATAGCTTGCATGGTACTGAGCTGAGCAGATCGGTTGTCCTAGCAGCGAGTAGCGTCTTACGGTCGTCCAGGCCCCGAACAGCCAAACACCGTGTTTTGATCGTCCCAGTTGAGCGCAACGTCGGTTAGTCGTTCGGCACAGCGTCGGGCCGCTCGCAGTCGCAGGGTTCTTTGGCACCAGATGACGCACACGGCGAGAACATTGTAGAGCAGCATTACTTTTCTCCAACAGACCGAGCAGAGCCTCACATTACCTCTCAATCCAATTGTTAGCAAAACGAGAAGAAGAAACCAGTTACGAACGAACTCCCAATTACGCACATTTACAGTGGGAAAATATCGAAATTTTTAAAACGTATTAAAAATAACTATACATATATGTTTTTCGCCAATCAAACATATAAATAACACACATAGTTATATGTTTCTGAAAATTGAATATGCACATATTTTTAAACATAAAACATATTTGTGTAAAAGTCACTTATTCGCCTATATTTTGTCTTAATTTTCGATAATTCAAACTTGAGATTCTGAATTTCCTGTTTAAAACGGTTTGCAACAATTTAGATAGCATACTCAGATTCAATAAGTTTAAGTGAAAGTCAGATTTTGGAAAAGTTTACTGTCAAACAGCAACCAAAAGTCTTGAAATCATGAATACCTATAGCAAAAATATGTATATGTTTCCAGAAACATATTGGCCTCAAAACATATAAATACAAAACATATTTGACATGCAAACATATTGAGAAACATAAACATATATGTTTTCCCAAAAACAAACATAATTATGTTTTAAAACATATACATAGAACATATATGTTTCCCACAGTACGCACATTATGCAAATTCTATAAACCTAGCGCTCAATTTAAAACATGAATCACAATCAATTGCGCAGGACAGTCGGTTCTTATAACATTTTCAGGCTTAGATTTTCAATCCCGTAGTGCTTGGCTTTGCCATGACTGTTTCATTGGCGAGAGGTCTGGCACTGTGGATAGTGCATAAACGGCTTTATGTTTATGGCAGCAACAGAGAAGGTTATGTTAGAATTTTGGGTGAATTTATGGTTTAGATTGTTGAGCCTACCTCCAACTACGGAGACATAGTACCCGAGTATACTAATTGCATTTAGGATTTGGGAGACAAAAACAAAAGTAACAATCAGTATACAAAAAAGCGCATTTTAGCATAAGAAACATCAATTATTATTATAGAAGTATTATCAGACAAACTTCAGTTTAGACCCTATTTGTGTGAAATATGTGGGTTAGATTCCAGAAAGCTGCCTAGTTTGCCGGCCGGCCGCGGAATCATATGTTGTTCGTCAGACAATACCGTTACATTGAGCAACGGTCATTACAATGTATATCGGTATGTGAAGCTGCGTGTAACGAGATTATGTAAACAAAAACGTGTGTTTAAAGTAAAATTATGTCATTACTCTGTCGATGAAATGCTGGTCGTCACACGCAGTCAAATCACCAGTTTGAAATTGATATTGCCAACCGAGATCGGGCAGACATGCTAAGTTGGGGGGCGGCGGAATCGGCTGGCATGGTGTGCGTTGGACATGCAGATGCCGCAATGGCCATCCATGGTTCTCTCTGATGAGGGAAAATAAGAAAGGGACAAAGCGAGGATGTTAGTGGTTTACAGGCATGCCGATTTCAACCATGATGTCGTTTTAGAGCTATCATCGTGTTTTAATTCGATAATCGATATCGATTGATTATCGATTTTTTGCACTGCAACTAAGCAAAATCGTATCGTGCTATGAAAAACGGCCGAAACTCGGCTGGCTGGAAGGCAGCGGGCGATTTCATTGTCACCGATGTCGGCGCTCCGCTGGATGGATCCCGATGTGTGGGGGGGCCTTACGGCCCTACGCTCAGACCTCTGCGGTCCATTGCGCAACCCCCGTATTCGTCATCTCGGACGTTTGCCCTCCTTTCACTGCCAAGCCACTCTAGCCATGCTGTTGGGCGCCAGGTACTAAGAGAGTGCCTGGCGTGGTGACGTCATGGTGCCGACAGCTCCCAACGGCCGCCCGGCGGTGAGGCCAAACCGGTATTGGCCTTATTGCTGGTTTCTCAGACGGCACCTGACGTCATTGATCTTTTCTCCAATGTGGCATGCTGTAGGAGCGGCTTTGGTGCAATGGCAGATCCAGTTGGTTCCCATTTTACCTACTCGCTGTAACCAGCTTTCGGTGGCCTGGGTGGAGCGTTGTGCCGACGACCAACTCTTTGCAGCAAGAAACTTGCCACGCCGAGAGGATGAACCACTACAACCGCTAGGGATGCAGCGGCCGCCGTGACTCAGAGGCAGCGAGCTACCCACTGAGCCACCGACGCGGCCCGCTGGATGGATTTGGCTTTATAAGAAAAGCCTGGCCAAATTGGAAAGTGAAGATTTGTTCTAATTTTCGCCATTTCTACACAGTATTTTCACTTTGCATATTTACGTGCCAATACCATAGAGCAGCATTGAATTATCTGGTTGCCCGCTTGGTTCACAAAGTTCACAGGGAATACTAGATTCCCGATAACTTCGGAAAGTCCGTAGACATTCTGGGCTTGCTCTGCGGGAACTACTTTGATTGTGACGCTACTACTTTGATTGTGTTAAGATAGTATCAACGGAATCTGTCAAGTGTCTTAAGAGCCGGTTTTTCTAAGTATCGACTTTTCCCGGACAAATCTCAACTTTTTGTCTCCGGTTGATCTAAAATTTTGTATTTTGGTTTAATTTGATCTAAAAAGACATTTTATCACCTTCCCGGCCATTTTTGAGAGGGTCACATTTTCGACCCAACCTCAGCTTTCGGCTTATAACTCGGAAACGAATCAAGGTAGAAAGTTCGGGACTACATATTTAGAATCAGAAGAGCGTTCTATTTCAAACGGTACCCTACTCGATCAGATTTCTGACAAAATTTTTTTTTCGAATCCTTTCCCGGCCCGATTTGACCCCCCTACAACCCCCATTCCGATAATTTTATTTCATGGAAATGTAGCGCTATCTATTCGCTTTCGAACGCACAAAAAAAATCGGGGAAAAAAATGGGGGGCAAATTGAGTTTTTGGGCCTTGAAAGTTGAAAATCCGCGAAATTTTATTTAAATTTGCCTTTCAGCCTGCTTACACTGTACAGAACAGAACATGGTCAATTGTGGACCGATGACCAAATGTTTTGTCATACATATTACACAGTATCTCTTGAATACATTGCACAATTCGGGACTTGCTTAATGCTTTCTGACGCGAGTTAGCTTGCTTCTTGATGTCATTTAAGAGTCAGTCTCTGATTCGGTCCAGTCTTGCCCCTTATCCCTATGTTAAGTTGAAAATCGAACTTTTGTGTAGAGAGCTGTGCTTTGGTGCACTAATAGACATCCATGAGTTATGTTGAAACTTCAAAGGGTTTATGGATTTGACGCTCCGTTCCCAAGATATATGCCATCAAAATAGGGCCACTAACTATGGGACCAAAACTTCTAACTCGAACTTCTTTCATACTATAATAAGAGTTGGGACTAAAAAATTGGGGCTTTTAGATAACTTTTAGAGTAGATTAAAGAATTTTGGTCCAAAATAATTTTTTGAGCAAAAAATTTTTTTTGACCACATTCGGCTGGCCCTAGGTCGTCTGGACCCCCCCTAGGCCAACTTTTTTATTTCATAAATTTGTAGCACTATCAATTTGCAACATACATGTAGGAGGGGGGGGGTTGGGGGGGGGGTTAGCCCCCCCAGGCCCGATTTTCGGCAAAAATACCCTATTTTGGGTTACAAACTGCTAAAATTCAGGGTTTCAAGACTTATATACCGTAATTTAGCATTTCAAAAGCCCTAAATAGGGTTCCGGAACCCTAGTTAGGGTTTCAGAAACCCAAAGTAATGCCTCCGGAACCCTATTTAGGGTTTCAGAAACCCTAAATAGTGTTCCGAAACCCTGTTTTGGGTACCTGAAAGCCTAAATAGGGTTCCGGAGCCCTAATTTGGGTTTTAAGAGCCGGTTTATATAAGGGTCGACTCTTCCCAGACAAATCTCAACTTTTTGTCTCCGATTTGGCTGAAATTTTGTATTTTGGTATAATTTGACCTAAAAAGACATTTTATCACCTTCCCGGCCATTTTTGAGAGGGTCACTTTTTCGACTCTCTCACAGATTTCGAGTAATAACTCGGCACCAAATGATCGTAGGAAGTTTTGAATTGCATATTTAGAATCAGAACATTATTCTCTTTCAAATGATACCCTACTCGACTGCATTGCAGAGAAAAATATTTTTTCGAACCCCTTCTGGGACCGATTTGACCCCCCAACAGTCGTGTCTCCAACTGTTTTATTTCATGGAAATGTAGCGCTATGTTTTTGCTTTCGATTAAAGAAAAAAAATCGAGAAAAAAAAGGGGGGCCAAATCGAGTTTTTGGGCCTTGAAAGTTGAAAATCAAAAAACTTTTCCTTATAATGGGTTGCATACTGTAAACAACACAACTTGGTCAGTTTTGAATCGATTTCGGAGATCTTTGGCACAGGTATTGTACTGTTCATCTTGCACACAGCGCACAAACCTGGTCCTGGTTGCCGCTGTTTAACACGAGTTTTATGCTTATTTTGTTTGTTATTTTCAATTTTGCAAACAATTTCTCGGTTTAATTTGATGTTTTCCATCATGGGCATCCGAATTGACTTTTTGAAAGGAATTAGAGCTGGAAATCGGGCCGGCCCAACCCATGCAATGCCTAAGCAAAGGATACTTGAAACCTTGTGAATTGAACAAACATTCTGCGTACTTGGTACTTACAAGAAGTAAGCATCATTTTGCATTGTGCACTATAACGAATATTTACAGAGACTGCTTAGACTCTGTTACTCCTTTGTTATTTGTTTTCTCCTTAAGCAATGCCATGCAAGATTTGCATAGGTGTGCATATGAACAGGCTAAAATAAACATTATTGATCCTGGCCGCTGAGGGATGGCGGCTGTAAAACTGGTCATCTCGACTCAACTATTGATGTACGTACAGTACATGCGCAAACTATAGTCTGTTCAAAAAACTCTGCAACCTGGCGGTTTTTTGCAAATAACTTTTTGGAGGCCTTGGAGCGACTTGAGCCTCATAACCAAAGTTGTAGACAAGGTTGAGCTCCGGTCTGCGGTTAATGCTAATCTGCGCTACGTTTACTCTTAACACGAATTTGCGCAACGTCAAAAATGCGCTTTTTCCTAATTGCAGTGAAAATGAGATGACTGCAGAATTCGGTTCTAGAGTCCTTGGCGACTCCAATGATGATTTTCATGACGTGTCTAGGCCAAACCGATCCAGAGATATGGCTGGTCAAAGTTTGCAAAAATCGCGAAAAAAGGCGTTTTTTTGAAAATTTCACAAAATAGGGGCAAACTTAGACACACCGATGGATTTGCCTGAAACTTCCTCAATGGGGTATTTATGACTGCCGGAATCGAGTCTGACACTTGCCGACCTTGAAAACCTCCTCACCCTGATACTGCATAATTTGGCTTCCAATAAGGGTTGGTACAGCTTCAAGGAAAACGAATTTGTACTATAACACAAATTTTCCGAATTTGCATGTCAGAAGTAGCAGTGTTGTAATGGTAGACGTTTGCAAACGCCTAAAAAGTGATTTCAGATGCTTATAAATGGTATTGGATGTGTCAATCTCATATGACCACCTCACCTTGGGAGCCGAATTATGGTATCAGGGTGAGGTTTTCAGGGTCGGGAAGTGTCACAATCGATTCCGGCGGTCAAGAATACCCGATTCAGGAAGTTTCAGCCAAATCTGTCAGTTTGCCTATGTTTTCCCCTATTTTGTGAAATTTTCAAAAAAGGCCATTTTTCGCGATTTTTGCAAACTTTGACCGGCCATATCTCCGGATCGGTTTGATACCGTAATTCGGCTCCCAAGGTGAGGTGGTCATATGAGATTGACACATCCAATACCATTATAAGCATCCGCAATCACTTTTTAGGCGTTTGCGAACGTCTACCATTACAACACTGCTACTTCTGACATGCAAATTTGGAAAATTTGTGTTATAGTACAAATTCGTTTTCCTTGAAGCTGTACCACCCCTCATTGGAAGCCAAATTACGCGGTACCAAATATTCGTTATAGTGCACAATGCTGATTGATGCTTACTTCTTGTAAGTACCAAGTACGCAGAATGTTATTCAATTCAAAAGTTTTCAACTATCCTTCGCTTAGGCATTGCATGGTTTGGGCCGGCCCGATTTCCAGCTCTAATTCCTTTCAAAAAGTTAATTCGGATGCCCATCATGGAAAAAATCAAATGAAACTGAGAAATTGTTTGCGAAACTGAAAATAATAAACAAAATAAGCATAAAACTCATGTTAAACAGCGGCAACCAGGACCAGGTTTGTGCGCTGTGTGCAAGATGAACAGTACAATATGTGTGCCAAAGATCTCCGAAATCGATTCAAATCGATTTTGAGTATTTATTGAATTTCTGACAGTTTGTACGTGTATACAAGGTAAAAGTTCGTCTATGTTTGTTTCTTGGTAAACAAAATATAGTATAGGAAGAATAATAACAAAAAAACATATTTTGAAATTGTAAACAAGAAAGCTGTTCTTCCGATTAGCAGGTCGGCTTTCCAGCGCTTGCGCTCGTAAAAGTAGTTGTTGAGCTTGCTTGCACCTTCAAGCTCTGGATTCCGTCAGTTGAACACTCCACCCGACCCTGAACCCTCGAAGAAGCGGCGAGTCGCTGTATGTCGTCTTCAGGAGTAAGAGATCTGGATCTGACTTTGGCGAAGATTCAGTTGCTAGGACTCTGCGTTCCGTTCGCATAGCCAAACACACCACCAAAGTGACGACCTATCAGTAGTTCGGGCCGTAGACGGCTCGTAACTCAAGTACATACACCAGACTAAAGTCACGACTGGTCAGTGCAATGGGTGTGCGTGATGAGCCCGCAGGGTGGCCTAACGCAGGGGTTACGACGGCCCCGCCCCGAAGATCCATCCAACCAAAACTCCAAGGGAGTCATCTATCGAATAATCCTTGGACCCTGGCTTGCAACTGGTCATGCCATGCTATGACCCTCATTTTGTTTGCACTATGCAGTGCACCCGATCCTTCTGGCTAAACCATTAAGTTCTTTAAGTTAAGACGCAATTTCTGAGAGAATTGGAAGTGCCTCCCCAAATCGGGTCAGGGTCACATCACCGATTTGCGTCATTTTTATATATGTGAGAGTATATGACGAAAAAATAAGAACCCCAAAGTATGAGCTCCGGTGGACCCCCCAGAGCGCCAGGCCCCCCCTCCAAAGTAGGGGTGGTCGGGCTGAAAAAAAGAAAAAAGTACCCTAACTTCAAAACATGATTTTAAGCTGGTGCTTGCTCGTAGGATGAAAGTTGGCACACAAACAGATGGGGCCGGACTCGGAGATTTCGAAAATGGTATCTAAAGTGCGGTTGGATGCTCCGTACCGGAGTTATAGGCTAGAAACGCGGTTTTACACCAATTTTGTGCCACACCGACAAACACGTTTGACCAAATTTTCATACATTAGGATCCTAGGCCAGGTCCAGTTTTTATATATAATATAGCCTAGTAAATTCCCTACATGTATGCAAAATATAGCCGAAATCGACTCATACCGTTAGGTCGAAATTCGCCCTCAAAATCAAAATCGAAATTTTTTTTGTGCTGAATTGGAACAAAAATTGTTGCACAAGGCAAACTTTAGGCGTAGATTGCAAATATCGCACTAGTTTTTTCGAAACTTTTCTTTGGAAGCCTAATTTGGCCAATAATAACTGTCCAACTTGCCTGTGAAACACCTGATTAATAATTTACTTGTGGACCACCACCACCTAAACCACCACCTTAACCACTCTTCTTTGGAAGCCTAATTTGGCCAATATTAACTGTCCAACTTGCCTGTGAAACACCCGATTAAGAGTCAGTCTCTGAACTGATCGAGTTTTGGCCCTTTGCCCTATTCAGACCCAAAATTGAAACTTTGGCCTAGAGAGCTGTAAGTTGATACACTAATACATATCGATAGGTTATGTAACCACCGCAAAGGATTTCCCGATTTGCCGCTCAAGTCCCGAGATACAGCCGTCTGAAAATCGGCTCGCTTAACTATGGGACAAAAATTTCGAACTTGAATTTCTTTCCTGCTAAAAACAGTTGGGATCTAGAATTTGGGGATTTTACGTAACTTTTAGAGTACTTTAAGAATTTTTGGTCTGTTTTCGATTTTGACGAAAAAAAATTCTTTCGATCCCGTACCCGCCCCCCTAGCTCGTCTGGAACCACCCCTTTGTGGGTCTTTTTATTTCAGATTATTGTAGCGCCATTTGCTAGCTACAGATTGGTGCCAAGCACGAAAGCCCACGGCCCCGGGTTTTGGAGTAAATTGACTTCAAATGGCTGAAAATCGCATTTTTTTCCAGTTTTACTGTGCGACAAAATTCCGAACTTGAATTTCTTTCCTGGTAAAAACAGTTGGAGCCTAGAATTTGGGGGTTTTACGCAACTTTTAGAGTACTTTAAGAATTCTTGGTCGGTTTTCGATTTTTATGAAAAAAAAATTTTTGACCCCCTTCCCATCCCCCTAGCTCGTCTGGAACCCCCCTATGTGGGTTTTTTTATTTCAGATTACTGTAGCGCCACTTGTTAGCTACAGATTGGTGCCAAGCACGAAAGCCCACGGCCCGGGGTTTTGCAGTAAATTGACTTCAAATGGCTGAAAATCGCATTTTTTTCAGTTTTACTATGGGACAAAATTTCGAACTTGAATTTCTTTCCTGCTAAAAACAGTTGGGACCTAGAATTTGGGGGTTTTAAGTAACTTTTAGAGTACTTTAAGAATTTTTGGTCGGTTTTCGATTTTGACGAAAAAAAAATTTTTTGACCCCCTCCCAGCCCCCCTAGGTCGTCTGGAACCCCCCTATGTGGGTTTTTTTATTTCAGAGTACTGTAGCGCCATTTGTTAGCTACAGATTGGTGCCAAGCACGATAACTCACGGCCCGGGGTTTTGGAGTAAATTGACTCCAAATAGCTGAAAATCGAAATTCAACTTCGAAATTTTGTCCCATAGTAAAACTGAAAATTTCGACCTAACGGTATGAGTCGATTTCGGCTATATTTTGGATACATGTAGGGAATTTACTAGGCTATATTATATATAAAAACTGGACCTGGCCTAGGATCCTAATGTATGAAAATTTGGTCAAACGTGTTTGTCGGTGTGGCACAAAATTGGTGCAAAACCGCGTTTTTAGCCTATAACTCCGGTACGGAGCATCCAAACGCACTTTAGATACCATTTTCGAAATCTCCGAGTCCGGCCCCATCTGTTTGTGTGCCAACTTTCATCCTACGAGCAAGCACGAGCTTAAAATCATGTTTTGAAGTTAGGGTACTTTTTTCTTTTTTTCAGCCCGACCACCCCTACTTTGGAGGGGGGCCTGGCGCTCTGGGGGGGCCACCGGAGCTCATACTTTGGGGTTCTTATTTTTTTCGTCATATACTCTCACATATATAAAAATGACGCAAATCGGTGATGTGACCCTGACCCGATTTGGGGAGGCTCCCTTATCAAAGGTTAAATCCTCTCAGAAATTGCGTCTTAATAGATTAATACCAAACATAAAGCATAAAATTCGATCAATTTTTACATTTACCTACTATGCATTGTGTAACTATGCAATGTAAACATTATCCTTCTGAGAGTAGACCTTATTAAAGGCAGATAGTGTCAGGGCTTTGTCAATGTAGAGAATATGTATCAGCAGTAGACAGCTACTATAGTATATTCATTTTTCGTATAAGCTGAGACTTCAACTGAGCTGGAGTGACCTGCAAACGTTGAAATTGTATTTTTCAAGGAGGAAAAGAAAGATTGAACCTGTCCAACGCAGTGTAAGGCAAATAAATGAATGGAGTGGTCTAGCACGCACGCCCCGTTAATTACTGTCATGCTACAAAATTCGCTGACGGCCTTTGTGCACACATTAGGGTCAGTAGACGGAAGTTGCTAAGGATAAGCTCATTATTTTGAAATTAAATAACTATTAAATTGCTTGCTCAGCCTTTAGAAGAAAATAACTTGCTATTAATTTGCTTGGTACCCAATTCTGAAATTTAATTTGAAACAAATTTGTTATTTGATATGAATTAAATATAAATTTGCTAAGATCAATACTCAATTCCTTAGCAAACAGCTCAAAACATGGGTCATGTCAGCCCAAAATGAGTTGCCCTTTCATCAGATGGCGACAAATTAGCATTTAATGAGTTGATATCTTTGCTATACGCATGAACAAGGTCATCTTTCTTTGGACTGAACTTGTTGTTTTGTACCCAGACTTTGGGTAGTGAAGCTGTCAAACAAAACAAAGTAAATTTATATCCATTTTTACTAATGGAACCACTTTTGGGTTAGACCGTAACCAACGTTGATCTTTCGGCACGTTAGCTGCTACGTGTAATGTTGGTAAAACAAGATTCATACCCTCTTAATTTCACGCCATTCATTAGGCACTCGCTGCATAGTCTCGTTTGGCTTGTACTAGTAAAATGCGAGTAAACGCAGAACTAGAAGGTTGCAGAGAATTTCGACAAAAACTTTTACTGATACTGGTCGCTCAATGGTGACGTCACTGCCACACAGTTGTTGATATAAATATACAAGAGCACTTGTGACTTGGAATAAAACAACTGGACAAGCGAAATACAAAAAAATTACATACCGGGTAAAGTGGATCACTGTTACGACACGTGCACAAAAAGTGTAAACATTACAATCAAATCACTTCATCGCCACCGGCCCCGGCCACCTCCGCTTTCTCCCCGCCCGCCTCCTCCACGATTTTTTGGGGGCCCTCCTCTTCCGCCTGTTCTTTCTCGGCGTCCCGATTGCCGGCCCTTCTCAGCACGGCTTCACCTTTGGCTAAAATACAGACATGAACTCAAGCCGAAAGTCTAATGATAACAAACCATTGGCGTCATCTAAATCAGCCTGCCGACCAGCCATCTCGATTATCCTCAGTTGACTGTCAGATGGCCAACTGCTGAGGGTGGAAGAGCGGAACTTGATGCCGTTCTTAAAAGAAAAAACAAACTTAAACGGTAGCAAAAGCGTAAAAACGAGACCTACACTCGATAATCGATCACAAAATAGTGCGAAGCGACCGGACTATGGTTAAAAGTAGCAGCGGTCAAAGCTGAAGGTGCTAAAAATATAGCCGCAACCAATTACAGGCAGCAGATTAAAACCTTTGTAAGTACGTAAAAAGAAATTTCGCAGTGCTAATCCGTGTTGTGCCGATTGAATTTAGTTAGTTACTTACTAAGTAAAAACATCAGTTAGTTAGTTAGTTAGTTACTAACTTTTACTAACTAAACTCAGATTTCGCTTAACTAAACTCAACTCAAACTAAACTCATTTTCAGGAAATTACTAAGTAAAAAATCGAGTTACTTAGTTATGAGTTTAGCAACATTCAGTTTAGTTATAGTGTTAAAGATAGGCGCTTTGGCCATAGATAGGCATCATTGAGTCTAAATTCCCAAGAATTCTGGGTCCCATTCAGGTTCTATTTAGATTCTAGGGTCTCTCACAAAGAGGGCACGCGGTTTCACTGGTTTTAAACTCCAATGCTTGTGCGAAAAACAGAATACTTCTTGGCATTTGCAATGGTTTATGTATACTGTATGCTATGTATCCTATGTACAGGTCATCCGCCAAAGAGGGCTGTGAGGTTTGAGTCCGGTCAGGGGGATCGAGCCCAAATCGCGCAGGATTGCGTACAAAAAATCGCTAAAAGACTGCTATGTAATACGGGCCCAGCCACAACTAAATGTCGCTGTATTACAAGCAATTTTCCTGCCTATAGATGCAGAAAGAATTAAGAAATTGGTCCAAAAATTGCGCTTCTGAAAATCGGAGGGGTGTCCTCCTGAGGTTCCGATCCGGAGGTTGGCCTTTGCTGGGGTGGGCAAGCCTCGAAATCGCGGTGTCACTGTACATACGTACATATAAATTCTGCCTATCTTCACCCTCTTTCCCAAACCAATGAATAGGGAAACAGATCGCCTAAAATTAGATAAACGATAAGGTAAAATACTATTTTGTGTATTTCTATATTTTTCATTGTTCCTGTCCTGATATGGAGCTTTTTGATAAACTAACGGTCCTATTTCAAAATTTTTATAGAAAATAATGAGAAATACAGTTATTTTGTGAATATTTTGAACCTAATGAGGTGGTCTACAGAGCTAAAACAAATCGGTTAAATTCATTAGTGACGTTATTTCTAGATGAAGACGAACTCTATCTGTGGTATCGATACAGCAATCATCACTCAGCCGATGGCTAAGCGAGGTCAAACGTAAACGGCCGTAAATGCGATCGGATTACAGCTAGTTCTGGTGGGCCGCATACTGTACGTATGTACACGTCTGTATCAAGAGTCAGCTTACTGGTCGAGGTCACCCGTCGTTATGAACGTAAACATTGCACTTTTTTGGCCACAATTGTAGATCACTTCCTCCCATCAATAACCGAACACAAAAAAGAATTTGCGCTTGAAGTTGCGAAAACCGTATTCGGACCATTTTTTGCTTCTTTTCAGCTCGAAAACGCTATTTGATAGCTTAAAATAGCGATTTTTAGCGTCCTTACGGAAAACTGTTACAGTGCTCTTGTCTATTAATGAATTAGCACCGCTCCCCTGGGTAGCCAGATATGGCCTGAAGTTTTGTCTGTCAAGTTGTATTGGACAGACCGTATCCTGTTACAGAAAGATCGTCGGTAGTTGGTCGTATATACGATACCCTGTCACGCAAAATTCTATATCGAGAATGTTGAGCATAATGTGGAACATTATTATGTAAACGTCAATATCCTTGTGTTAAATAATAATAATAACTTTATTCGCACAACTAAAGAAAGGCAACATAACTCCAGAATCCTTTCAGCCTGCACGGCTCGAAGGTCTTCGCACTCACCCGCTAATCGCGTTCATCAATCTGCAGTTGACACCTCACAACCCTGATTAGGCTTAGTTGGGTTGGGTTCCATTCTATATTAGATCAATACAATTGCGAAACAAATAAATCAGATGAATTACCAAATGCAACTTCTTTCTAAACACTCAGCTCGACTCTCAAACAAGAGCCAGCACAATTCAGGCAAGCGCACCATCAAACACAAGCCAATAAAGCAAAAAAAACAATTCCGTGCAAAAAGTGGAGTATGCACAGAACAACTGGACAGAGGAAAACTAAAAAGAGCACAGACAGAAACAGATAGAAAATCTATTCAGGCATGAGAAGGAGAAAATAAAGAAAATCGACTCACAGCTAGGGCCCGACCGGATACAAATTTCTACCGGATCCGGATCCGGATATGCCCATATCCGGCCGGATCCGGATATACCGGATATGCCCATATCCGGCCGGATCCGGATCCGGATATACCGGATATCATTGATCAACTTAAAAATTTTTACAATGCAATAAACCACATACAGGGTGTCTCAAAAAATGATCACATTTCTTTTTACTGCTATTTCCGCAAATTTTGACCAAATAGGCCGAAATTTGGACTATAGGTGCCAAAATTCGGGGAATTTTATGCGTTGAAGTTTGGTGCACTAGGCTTGACTAATTCTCGAGAAATTTAAAAAAAAGTGAAAGTTGGTAATTTCAATAGCGAAAGCCGGTCACCGAAAAAAACGTTATATTACATTATCGCCTAAACTCTAATGATAGCGTTGGAGTTCATGCGTCAATTTTTTACACACGAATTACCCTGAACTTCTGCGTTTACACTCCAAATTTCATCCAATTCCGACAAAAAATAGAAAAAAATAGGCTTTCACTATTGCAATTATCAAATTTCATATTTTTTAAATTTCTCGGGAATGAGTCAAGCCTAGTGCACCACACTTTAACATATAGAATTCCCCGAATTTTGGCACCTATGGTTCAAATTTCAGCCTATTTCGTCAAAATTTGCGGCTTTCAAGATAATTTTGTTCAAATTTTCTGGCCCTGATTGGGCCGTGGCTCAACCAGAGATCTAAGAATTTAATACTTCATTTTGCAAAATCCTGAGCAAGCCAATAAGTAAGGGGAAGACAAATAGGGACATATTGTACAGGTAAAAAGGGTTTACGAGAAGCCTTACTCTAAGTGGCAAAGATAAACCACCAGTGATGTACAATGTATGTGCAAAGCGATTCCGCACTCTGGTGATATTTTGAGAGTGGATTTTTAGCATTTTGTGCTGTTAAATAGCGAAAAATATCCTGAAATGACTGGAACTAATCTAATTTTTTGTTCAAATACGTAAAAAATCACGTTTTCTCATCTGTGACTGATATCCGGCATATCCGGCAGGTAATATCCGGATCCGGTACCGGATCCGGATATGGCCATATCCGGCCGGATCCGGATATCCGGTCGGGCCCTACTCACAGCCGACCCAGCTCGACTCTGTAATAAGTCAGCACAAAAAGGAAAAGAGCACTGGGAGAAACATTCAGACAAGCAATCAAATCCCACTCGCCGCTTCGCAGCAGTGGCATGAGTACAACGACCGGGGACGCCATTATGCAACGAAAAGTATAACGGCAACTAAAAGCATATTGCATACACAAAGTATACAGTAAAGAAAACCGATAAAGTAAAAGCTTCTCAGAGACTTGCTTCGGTCACTGATACTAAACGCGAAACCCGAACAATTGAGCCCAACCCTCGTTCACCAGACCTATAAAAACTAAAGAGGAACTGGTAGAGCCAGATGAGGAATGCGAACTGGAGCTGGACCGAGAGCGGCGCTGTTGGAGCTGTTCTTGCGGGGCCGCTTTTTCGAGCAACGCAGACTTTGCTTGCTCTCGAACGCGTTGATAATCGGCCCAGGTAGGTTGATCGGACGGCTTGCGAGGTGCCGGATCGACTGACGTAGTGGTAGACGTTTCGACGTTGCGTGGGGGCCTGGGTTGGTGAATAGGCGCCATCGTTGGAAGCCATGTAGAAGTGAAGAACAAGCGGAATGGATCGGGATAAGAGAGAAAACGACCAGAGGTCAACTGAAGAATGAACGTGAATGAAGCGCAAGCAGCGGCCGCAACTGGGCCGGCTGAAGCCCGGCCCACTGGGCGCTGATTGGCGCGATCACGTCTCGGCGACCGCCGCGTCTAACGCCAGTGCTGCCAGGTGTAGTATAATAATACTACCTGTAGTATAATTGACCTTCGAAAAGTATCGAAAAATCGGCTGTAGTATGCAGTATAGAAATGTAGTTATAGCTCCAATATTCTAGCTTACCTGGTACAAGACAGTCGTGAATGCCTTGCAAATCTAAATCAGTGGTTGTGGCTGTTTGTTGGCACCGCTGCCGGCCAATGAGCAGAAAATAGCTGTCGCGAGTGCACCGCTGTCCTGCACCCTCATATTGGGAACGTGAAGGCACAATTTTCAGCTATTTCTGTTGGAAGTGTTCTCCTTTCCCAATATTCGGAAAGTTCCATGCTATCACAGAGCCGTTTCTGTCAAACTAAAAACACTATACCTGTACGTGTACCATGTTCTATCTAGCTCGTTCTACGTTCTAGTTCTGCAGCGGCGTATTTACCTATTAAATATTCAAGTAGCGGCGTAAAGACAGAGAGGCGCCGACCAATTGATTTATTTTCGGCCTGCTTATATTCGGCTATTTGCGTCAACGCTCGGCGCACTTTAAGTTTTTTGCTAATATTGTTCTCCAAACGACCGCCAAATCAGCGTCCACAAAATTTGATTGGCTAATTTTCACAGATTTTATACGGTCCCTTTAAGCTGGCCGCGTTTCGATTGAATTACTCCTTGCCTCTCCACGCCGGAGCGCTTTTCCTACCGCTTGTCCCGGTGCAGTAGCCGACGCACAACAACCAGGTCTTTATGCCAAAGCACAGCGAACCTTAAACAATGCCAGCTCACACTAAAATACTGGCCAACACACACACTGATGCAAGAGAGCAAACAAGAGCCAACCGCAAGGCAAGTGCGCGGGGAGAGAAAATGAGTGAATTTATACACAGCACTGCCTGCCCTTGTGTCTGGCCCTGTGTTACACACACACCTACAGACTAGGCCGCGGCCAACTTGACAGACGGCCAGCCGAGCCGATCGATAAATAACAGACTAGACGGCCAATACACAAGACAAGGAGCATGAACGTAAAGGCTCGCACATATCAATATGGAAGATGAACAGTGGCGCGACCTTCCCTCTTTAGAGTTTGTTCATTTATATTTTGCTCTTCTGTTGATTTTTGTTTGAATTTGATGTAATTTTTTCTTGTCCTTTTGGAGCTTATTAAAATGAAGTTATGTTTTTTTTAAAAATTATATGTAATTTTATCTTGTTCTTTGGAGCGTTTTAAGAGTCAGTCTCTGAACCGATCGAGTCTTGGTCCTTTGCCATATTCAGACCCCAAAAATGAAACGTTGGCGTGGAGGGCTCAAAGTTGGAAGACTAATACGTATGGATAGGTTATATAACCACCGCAAAGGATATCCCGATTCGACGCTCCACGCTCGAGATACGGCCTTCTGAAAATCGGTCCGCTTAACTATGGGACCAAAATTTCAAAATCGAATTTCTAGCGCAATAATCAGTGTTGGGACTTAAAAATTGGGGGCATAGGGTAACTTTTAGAGTACTTTCAGAATCAACGGTCGAATTCCATTTTCAATGAAAAAAATTTTTTTCGACCCCCTTTGGAGCCCCATAGCTCGTCTGGAACCCCCCCTACACCGTTTTTTTTATTTCAGAATATTGTAGCGCTATCAATTCCCTACAGTTTGGTATAAGCCACATTGGCTGACCCGTGGAAGAAAGTGGTGAAATATGGCTTCAAAGTTGAAAAATCCACAAATTTTTAGTTTTGGTACTGCACCAAAATTTCCTGCTGGAGTTTCTAGCGCACTAATCAGTGTTGGGACTTAAAAATTGGGGGTTTAGGGTGACTTTTAGAGTACTTTCAGAATCAACGGTCGAATTCCATTTTCAATGAAAAAAATTTTTTTCGACCCCCTTTGGAGCCCCCTAGCTCGTCTGGAAGCCCCCCTACACCGTTTTTTTTACTTCAGAATATTGTAGCGCTATCAATTCCCTACAGTTTGGTATAAGCCACATTGGCTGACCCGTGGAAGAAAGTGGTGAAATACGGCTTCAAATTTGAAAAATCCTCAAATTTTTAGTTACTAAAACCAAAACCAAAACTAAAAATTTGAGGATTTTTCAACTTTGAAGCCATATTTCACCACTTTCTTCCACGGGTCAGAAAATGTGGCTTATACCAAACTGTAGGGAATTGATAGCACTACAATATTCTGAAATAAAAAAAACGGTGTAGGGGGGGTTCCAGACGAGCTAGGGGGCTCCAAAAGGGGTCGAAAAAATTTTTTTTCATTGAAAATGGAATTCGACCGTTGATTCTAAAAGTACTCTAAAAGTTACCCTAAACCCCCAATTTTTAAGTCCCAATACTGATTAGTGCGCTAGAAATTCGATTTTGAAATTTTGGTCCCATAGTTAAGCGGACCGATTTTCAGAAGGCCGTATCTCGAGCGTGGAGCGTCGAATCGGGATATCCTTTGCGGTGGTTATATAACCTATCCATACGTATTAGTCCTCCAACTTTGAGCCCTCCACGCCAAAGTTTCATTTTTGGGTCTGAATACTGAAACTCGATTGGCCCAGAGACTGACTCTTAAGTTTTCATTTTTCTCTAGGAAGATCAACTATTTTTTAAAAGACTTTCTGTTCTAATGCTTCTGTTGAACTGGCTTTTCCAATCCGGGGACGTTTAGGATCTCGTGATTTAGGCTCATGAATTACGGTAGCCTTGTAGGATGCTCCCTTCCATTTTACGGAAACGCTGTCTACCGTTGTCAAGAAAAATAAAATTAAAATCAAATTAAATTCGAACATAATTTACTTACGAAGAGTAAATTAAATGGCAAGTAAATTTAAATAAAATAAAATCTCTGACAAAAATGACGAAGCAAGTAAAAAGTAAATTAAATTAGATTGAAAGGCAGAAAATTTTACTTTCAATTTACTTCTAATTTACTTGTAATTTGCTTCACTGACCATTCGATCTGTGGTTGTTGTCAGCTCTCGCAAGCTACTTGCTGTTATTCTGTGCTTTCTGTCTGTCTATTTGACTGCACCACATGTGCTCTCCCTTTTGAAAACTCATCAACTGTGCTGCAGATACCATACAACTCATAGTTTGGTTCTGAAATTTTGTGATATTCCTGATCTATTCTTGACCTGTCCAACCAAACAAAATAGTAAATTTGAAATCATATTTTCGGCGAGTATCATTAGGAACTGAACTAGCGAGACATTTCACCAGAAGTCTGTAAATATGAGAATAGACATTTTCGCCCCTTAATTTAGTTATAAACAAACCAACGGATTTCCCTCTACATACAACGTAGTGATTGGTCAGGAGGACTGATACCTATACACCTTACTGTATAGTACGTGCTGGTTGCAGAAACGAAAACTGGTGATTTGCTGGTTTCTCAACTGCAAAAACTTGTTTCTCAAAAATCTCACTTCAAATCCTGCATGTATGTACAGTACAGTACAAGAAACTACAGTTTCGAGTAACCACCGATGCGTGAAAGCACGTTTGTTTTATAAAAATGAAACCTGTTATTGAAAAAGAGCATCTATTAGCTTTTCGTCTGCTGTTCCTGTACTGCTTCTGGATTGGCAAATTAAGAGCTGTATGGTATCTGCTGTTCCTAGAAAATGGTAATTAAAAGGCATTGACGAACAACTGCGTTTTGCCAAGAACACGGCAACACTATTTGATGAGGTTAACAAAAAGATTGAGTTAGAAGTCATAGTGTTTGCAGTTTAGCGGAAATCGGTACTCAGATACTGAATCATTTTAGGGTCTTTTCCATAACTTTTTGTATGGAAAAGTAAATTAGAATTTAATTAAAAGTTGAAAGTAAATTAAAATCAAATTAAATTGTTGGTAAACTGAGGCAAGTAAATTAAAAAGTAAGTAAATTGTTTTGTGGAGGTGCAAGTAAATTAAAAAGCAAGTAAATTCCTCAACTAATTTACTTGACAACGGTACATTCAACCAGCCTCAAACGACCCTGTAGATAAAGCTATCTGCACGATCACAATTCATTGACAAACAGCAAACGATCCGTACCATACGGTGCATTCTCGATTAGAATCCCCTCTTAAATAGACGCCTGCTCAACCCTGAGAGCGAAAGGCTGTCCTAAAATGACAGCCGGACTGACAGTATGACAATACAATACAAGTGGTGTTTGAAAACTGAGCCTAATGGCGCAGGACACCGAAATGAAGGACAAAGACAGTGTGAAAAACCTGTCGTGGGAGTAACAGATTCTCACTTCGCTGCTCAGAAGCCAATTTGCTTATACAGTGGGGTGCAAAAGTTTAAACGCACCTTGTCCTCTTCAGGAAAAACTGACTTCGCTGATTTGTTGGAGGTAATTGGCAAGTGTTATACACCGTTACATAGCTTGAGATCTTACCAAAAAGGTGGTGCAGACTGCGCTGCAATGGGTTGCGTTATGGTGAAGTATCCGGTCTGAGTCGATCTGTCAGAAAAAGGGTTAGCAAAAGTTTAAACGCACTTTCAAAATTCTACAAAATCTGACTAAACTTCTTTCAAACAATGATTGTAAGAATACTTAAATACTAATTAATGAACAACAGGACAACTTTGATGCTTTGGAATAATTCAGTCGCACTGTAACGCAATTAATCGTAACACATCTCATCATGGTGAAATTGGTCTGGTCTGTGTAGAAGGTCTACAATTTGAATGGTTTTGAACTCTCTCAAACTTCTTATGGATGTGTAAGAGACTAAGACTGCTAATCAGGCTAAACAAACTGTGTTTATGATAACAGAACCACGAAAGCAGAACATTTTTTAATCAGATTAAGGTTGACAGATCATTACTCTTCCACATATGTCACACTGAGGTTTGGTATTCTGGTCTTCTCAGCGTTTGTAATCGACTACAACCAACAAACATGAGTTAACTCATATCGTTTTTGCATGTACTATTGTTTCTCTTATGCAAAAATACCAGAACATGCCATTTAGGCACCTTACTCAGCTAACAGCACTATAACCAGCATACTGAATATCCAATAATGATCCACAATAATCAACTGACGGCAACTGTCAGGGTAGTTTGACCAGGAGACATCATCCCTGCTCCCAAAAACTTGCCTTTTTAACTGAAATGCATTGTGTGATCCCATGGATATGGAATTCCATCATCTGTTCATTTTAAGTGACCTGTGGCTGCTACAGTGAATGCTTCTGCCATTGGTGTACACTGAATCTTGGCTCACTCATGTTTAACTATGATACTAAAGGTCCCAATTTTACTGTGTTCAGCTTCCCTGGCCTCTTAGGGCTTCTGCTGTCTTTGCTCATGCTATTTTTCTTGAAACCAGGCAGCTCAGTCAGATATGCACCTGATAAACCCTAACAATGTGGCCATTACCTAGCAGATTCACTATAATTATCTGGTTTGAGCCCATAATTACAAACGTTTATGACTTGCAACTTCTAAAAAGCTTGAAATTTATGCATGCCAGACTTTCTAACATACACAAGATGTTATTAAGTTTGATCTGTCAAGGTGCTACTGGCACTCTGGTGCTAGAGATCGCGTTGATACAAGGCACCATAGCAGGTTCAATCTTCTGCATGCCAATTGGACAAAGAGCACAAAGGGGCTAACTGAATCGTGACAAAGCATCAAACTTGTCTTGTTATTTATTATTTACTATTTAGGTGTTCGTGCAACGTTTATTTGAACGATCTGAGTTGGATTTTGTGGGATTTTAAAAGTGCGTTTAAACTTTTGCTACCCCTTTTTCTGACAGTCGGGCTTAGACTGGCTATAACTTTACTATAAAGCAATGCATTGCAGTGCAGTCTGCGCCAACCTCTTCGCAACATCTCAAGCTATGCAACGGTGTATAACACTTATCAATTACCTTCAACAAAAAAGTGAAAAGTCACTTTTTCTTGTACCTGAGTGGGTGCGTTTAAACTTTTGCACCCCACTGTAGGTGCCCTTCTATAACTGGCCTGGCGTCCTCGAGCGCTAAGAAGCGTTATGATGTTGTTTGGGATGGGCCGCATTCATATATGTACTTTGCATCCAGGAGCAGGAAGAGAGAAACATACTTTTTTGTCAGGGGATGAGGTTATACGGGCTTCCATACTGAGCCTAGGGATGCCCCAACAACCTTCATACATGTACATTGTACGCCTACATACTCTCAAGAACGACTATGCGGTCAAAGGCAGAATTTCTGCATAAATTGACAGAAAATTCTGCAATGCAACATCAGATTCTACTCTATAACGCAGAATTTCTGTGTGTGCATGTGTAGATTTTTTCTGCGTCAATCGGTATCGCAGATAATTCAGCGCTTGCTCTGATAATGCGAAACATTCTACAAAATGTTTTCGGGAATTTTTTCAACCGCGTTTGTTATAACAACTGTTTATTTAACCCGGCATCCCGCCGGATACACTACAGTAGGAACAGAACATAAAGGTAAAGGGGTCCGCCTATGTAGTTCATAATCGTACAGTACTACAAACACATAACACGCATACTTAATAGAATTCAGCAACTAAAAATGGCCACAAACTCCAACAACAAGAGCAGTTCATTTAGCACACTAAACACAACATTTAGCTAGTTGGAAGCACTCTTCAGTCAGACTGAGCAATCATACGAATACGATCGTAAAGTTCCAAAATTCTGGAGCGTCGACTACCTTTAACAGTCATACTAAGGCCGAACAGCTTTTGCAATATAATCCATCTACTCCTTCCAACTCAGGAGGGAAGCTGGCGTGGGACACATAGAAACTAGCAAAAACATACACTGAGGCCTCCGTTACTGATAGCACTGGATCCATTCTTAGTCGCGCAATCGGTAACCGCTTAGTATATGTATTCAGTGAAGACAAGTATCCAGCGGTTCCCATCGTATGTTTCTGACAACAGAATCTCTGTGCAACTAAAGTTGCAGTTATGGGGTGTAAGAGAGCTTTTGCTGACTTTGATGGTTGTTGACGAGCTTGGCAGTCCGCGCGGGTAGGTAGGCACAGTAGGTACTTTTTGACAGTTTCGGTCATACCTGCCTGAGCCAGTCTGAGCGCACGACATCACTGTGGCCGGTGACCGTGACCCAGAATGCAGTGCTTCTTTACTGGAGTCTGCCTCCAATAACTGCACTGCGCACATTCTGTAGCTAGGTCTCAGTCAGAACTCGTGGGTAAAAAAAGAGTCTAAAAGTCTAAGGTTTTCCTGCAAATTTGTCGTTTTATAATTAATAAGACTTGAGCCAATCTTTCTTCTTCTAACAGTAAAGAAGAATTTGTTTCTTTTTCCAGATTTTTGTGTCATATTGTGAATTTGTTATAGCATTATCAACTGGACACTGTGGGGTCGTATTTCTTAGGCGCCGCCAAACCGAAACAGCCTATGTAGACAGGCGACCAGAGGCTGTACTGGTGACAAAATTTAAAGCGACAGTCGGAAACCGGACGGCAGCGAGCATGCCCAACACACTGTGCCTGTCTTGCTTGTTGCGAGGAATCGGCCCAATCACGACCGGCTGTTGCTACAGTGTTTATTCCTACTTTTTCATGCAAGTGCTCTATTGTTGTAACGGTGCAAGAAGTCCGCTCTTGTTATAACACTGACAGTTTATATCATCTATGCTTGCTAGGAAATGAAAGCCCTGCTGTGTTCACTGTCACCAAGCAGCGAGTTAGCATATAACATTGTGCGACTGCTTCTCTAGTGCGAATTTTATTGTATTCCAGATCGATGGGCCGGTTGATGCGCGTGGAAAGCACCAGCTCCAGAATCGCTCCTCCTTCCAAACAGACGCAAGAAAGCATGTGTCACCTATATCTCAAACGGTCTTCCAGGAATTGAAGCTCAGTACTGCGCTCAGTGCGATGAGAAAGAAAAGGAAAAATGTGAAATATGGATTGAATGTAAAAAATGTAAAGGCTGGTTTCATGATTTATTAGGTATGGCCAATGGTTTTCAAAAATTCATGCTACAGCAAAAAAATTATGCTAAAACCGCCGATGACATGACCGGATGCGATAATTTACGCAAAAAACCGCACTTGATTCCATGAAAAATTAGAAAAATGCGATCTAAAAGCGTCCGTCTGCGAAGAACTTTTGTATGGCGCACTTGGTACCATTTTTAATTATGGGCAACAGATTTGAATAACTCGCGCTACAAGCAAAATTTACGCTAAAACGGCAATAGCATGACCGGATGCGATTATTTACGCAAAAAAACCGCACTTAATTTCATGAAGAATTGGAGAAATGCGGGTTCAAAACAGCCGCGTGGATCAAATCGCGTAAATTAGTGTTTATAACTTGGTCGCCGTCCCAGCGGTGGCTGATTTTCTATGGCGCGTGTTACGAAGGTGAAACCAACTTGATTGTTTAAAATCTACTAGAAAGATGTGAATATTCGTCGCCCAGCTAAATTAATGCAAAAAAGTATGATTGCAAGTGTTGGGTACAATAAAAGCCTGAAATGGCAAAAATTTAGGGTTACAGAAACTTCAACATCGTTTGTGGGGTTAACGGCAAAGAGCAGAGAGCAAATTCTTATATCATTCGAAAGTCTGAAGTCTGAAGTACACGGAACCGATTGAACATCTTGCGCCGCATTCGTCGTTTTTTTACAAAAACGAGGAACATGAAAAAAATCCACGAAAATGCCCATTTTCAGTAGTTAAGAAAGAATCAAATTTGTGGGGACCATGCCGAAGTGCGGAAAGAAAAAAAGCGGTGCTATATAGGTAACGAGTTGCGCTGATTTTAAATCCAGTTGAACAAAATTTGAATCAAGTCTCCTTTTAGCAGAAAATGGACTTTGAAAAACGACGAATTCAATTTTCGAGAAGAAAATGCTCTTTAACGGCCGAATTATGATTCAAAATGCATCTTATTCGATAGCTCACACTCTGTTTCATATAAATACATCACATCCCCCTATCAATAACGGAACACAAAAAAGCATTTGCGCTTGAAGTTGCAAAAACGGTTTTGGACCACTTTTTGGCTGTGATTTTGTATTTTCTATTCGGCGCGGCGCGACCGTGCTTTGGCCATCCCTAGATTTATGTGTGTCTGGTGAGTACTGTTGCTAAATAATTTGAAATACAATTTAATAATAATTTACTTGTATTAGTCTCTCTCACACACCAACCACTGCCTTTGTCTCTGTCAGAGCCAGTTTCTCCACTGATTTGCCGACATGCGGCTTCTCATCGGCTGGCACTGGCAGTGCCTTTTATGTATGTACTTTTATGAATGTTTGTACATATAAAACTTATGCAATACGCACGATACTTCATATCCGATCTCTGAATAAACAGTTGTTTATGAGCAAAGAAATAAATTTAATTAGTAACGTAGTGGATAATTAATTAATTATTTCTTTGCGAGTTTCAATTGGGCGCCGCTAGAAGCGTCGCGTTAGCGGCGCACCATTGGCCGTACTGGCCAATGGGCGCATAGAGGATGGGTCAAGCGACCAGTCCCAGAGGGTCGCTTGACGAGGAACTTCACTTCGGTTCTGTACAGCTCAGTGACTGCCGCGTTTCTAGCGTCACTGTTCTACCTGTTGGTGGCATAAACTCCCACCCTCTGGTGCTCTTCTGTTGAATCCCGACTTTACTGATTTTCGGGCGGAGGAGTACCATGACCTCTTTTAGACTTTGGTTTACCTTTAGAACCCTGACTTTATTGAGTCTCAGGCGGGGTAAATCAAAGTAACTAGGATGCCACGAAGATCTGCAACGGCAAATACTCTGACGGCCAAGTTGGCAGTGAAACGACCACGCAGAGCGGCTGCTTCCAAGTCAATGCGCAGTCGCAGATTAGTTCGGGCGCCGCCACGCCTAAGTCCGTGTAGGTTTACGTGTTTAGTTCTTGTTTGTTTGTTTGTTCGTTGTCGTCCGTACGTGCTCGACAATTCATCTCCGTTCTTGTTTTTTGGTTCCCGGAGTGTCGAACGTTAGGTTCGTATTTAGAATTGGTGACTTTCCTTGTTTGTTTCCTTGGCCGCTAGGTGGCGTCTGTGCAGTTCGCTTGACTTCGCCTGACCACCGCTGACAGGTCGAGGGGTCAGACTGACCCAGATAATTGACATAGGCCGTGTTAGCGGTGGTGAGGCAGTGGCTTGAATAACTCCTGACAGAATAAACGGTTCCGTACGTGACTTGACTTTGCGAGAAGCCACTACTGCGTTCAGGCCCCGGCCCTCCACTATCTATCTTGGTGCTGGGTATGTCTTCCCTCTTCTCTTTTCTTCTCTGGTTGCCAATTTTGCAACAATTGCAGGACAGACAATGGGCAAAATCGTCTTCAAGTCAAGCCAAACGCCGATAGAGACCAGTCACCCGACCTTAGTCTTGAGGAGAGTGATGAGATGAGTTTGCGTTGCCTTCTCTCTCTTATAGCGAGATAAGTATGGCTTTAGGTGGTTTATCAATAAGATAAATTTGAAGATCGAAGAAAATTTGACTTCAGTGCAGTGGAGACTACGAGTAAATGGGAGATTAAGCACAGTTGCAAGTTTGAAAACATTGTTTACACCTGCTGTGAGCTGCATGATCCGGTCAGGGGCAGCCTCAGCGGCTCCGACACGGGCGTTGGAAATAGCAGAGCCCACGGACGGAGGAGGGGTCTATGTCAAAATGTTGGGAGGGGGGTTGGGCACTAAAAAAACGCTCAAAAATCGAAAAAATCGCAATTTTGTTGGCTAAAAGTCGCCAAAATCGCTAATTTGGGCTGAAATACAACTACAAAGTGCTGTTTTCCAGCCGGTTTTGGCAATTTTTTATTGCTGCATAATCACGGCCATTCGCGGCAAGCAATTCTCTGGCAAGCTGAAGGAGGAGCTAGCGGAGGCCAAACCACAGCAGCTTGCTGTAAATACTCTCACGGCCGCTCGGATACGTTCGTCAACTACTGCTACGGATTCCCCGCTTTTGCGCGCTGCATTAGTGGCAGGTACTACTTGTACTACTACCACTACTAACCAATTGACTGCTACCGCTGTTAACGATTAAACCTAGATTTTATTGTTAAATGAAATTTATATTTTGGAATGAGCAAGTATCAGTCTACGGTGGACAACGCCAGAGGGTGCTTGCTACCTTGACAGCAGTGCTGGTCGGTGCAGCCACTGGTAGAGCGTTGAGCACGTGCCGCGCAAGTATCTTTGATACCCAGCACTGGGATCAGTGCATTTACCTATCCCCGGGTGCTTGGCGTGAGATGCAGTTCTGGAAGGAAAACATACTAACCTTGCCCGATTCTGCCTGAAAGGCTAGTATATTCTGGTGGCAGCGGTACTGGCGGTGCTGTTTTGGTGCAGAGTAAAGGCATTGTCGCTCACCGACAATGGACAGCGAATGAAAGACATTTATGAATAAAATGGGAAACTACGCACGGTCACAAGTTTGAAAACTTTGTTTGTTTACATAACCCAATCACACAGGTGAGCTCAATGATCTAAATAATTTGCGCAATAGTGTGCAATGGCCTATGAGGCCGCCCTGAAAGGGCTCCCGGAGTCGTTGGTGGGGGTGGGTGGTTTGCCGCCAAGAGAAAGAATCCATTTTACCATGCCGTTTACGTAAACGTAAATCAAATTACTAAGTATGCTATTCTCTTCTCTCTTTTCACTCTCTACCTGCCTCTGATATAGTATTTATTGACAAAACATCCTAAAACCTCACTAAACTACACATATTATTGTAATCAGTTCAGTTTTTCGTCTATTCAATTTAATGTTTTTCTGTAATTGACTAAAATGCGCTGATAACTAAAATTATGTAGTTTTTCGGCAAACGTTTGCTTTTCTCCTAGCGTAACCGCTGCCTGATGAATCTGGCTACTTACGCGGGAAGTGAGAATGAGTGCGGATGGAAAACTGCAATTGGCTCTCTGAAGTGGACTATTTCTTAGCTTGTAGTGAAGAGCTCTATTAGCACCGGGTCACTGTGCAAAAGCACTGAAGCATTTACCTGCTTCCTGCCCGCCAAGCTCCACCGGCACAGACAGGCAACATATTGGAAGAGTTTGGTTTAGAAGGTGAAGTGCATAGACTGACCATTTTGACTAGATCATTGACACGCTTATCGATATAACACGGAAACGCGGGCTGAATTTGTTGATGCTGCTGTAACAGTTCTATTGTTAGTTGGGCTGTGTACCTTATTTTATAAGAACTTTCTTTACATAACCAATTCACACATGCAGTTTGTTAGCTGGGCTGTGAGCCTAACTTTATAAGAACTTTGTTTACATAACCAATTCACACATGCAGTTTGCACAAAGTAAAGCTCTACATTGCTCTGCCTGGAACAATCAAGGCGTAGCAATCTTCCCTTACCAGTGTTCACTCACACCTTTTGCAGAAGGGCTACAGCCTCCTTATCGTATGGACAATACATTTTATTGCAAAGGCTCCCAATTTGCGGCCAAAGTTCTTTCTCGTTGGTGTCCACTATGTCATACCACCATATCATATCGTAATTCTGCTGATGCTTCTGGGATCGGGATATCCAACTGCAGCAAATTGAGCCGGCTTAAAGTCTTGTTTCCCTGCCTATGGCAGGTGTGCCAGCTTCGGCTGGACGCGTACTGAGCCAGCTTCGGCTGGACGTGCATGGGCATGTGCATGTTTATGTGGCGCTTTTAGATGTATACCTAAGCTTTCACGTTAGGATGCAGCTCATCGATCACGTAATCTGCACAGAGGTCAGACCAAAACCGGTATTTTCTCCAGAAAGCCAGGACGCAGCAGAGGCCCGTTATGTGTTTAGCATTGGCCGTGGCTAGTGGCGTGACTTTTTGGTCGTTTGCGGCCAATAATTACGTTCACTGAGTGCACAGCTGCATGCGGTTTTTTTGCTATAGTTTTGCGTTCATTTCTTGGCTTTTTGTATTGGCAGATAATCGTATCTTCTTGTTTTAGTGCAATCAATATGGCCGAGAGCGAGCCTACAGCGAAAAGACCAAGAGAACAGGAGGTTGAAGGCAATCAACAGGTAAGTGCTTTCAGTTAGGTACTTGTATTATATAGTTAGGAAGTTAGTCAGTGTTATTTGAATAGGGGTGGTTTTGTTTAGTACTGGTTTACCTAAGAGTATCTTCTGATGAGGCCCGCTCTTAGGTGGTTGAATTGAGTCAAGATAAAGGGGCGAAACTCAATTCAACATATGAAATCTAATAATTATGTGTTGGATATGTGGTCAGATAATTTCAGAATTTTCCTATTACCAAAGCGTTCAACCACTTCAAACGAGGACACAAGGTCGGGCTCCGATGTAAAACAGAGGTCCAGCACAGCTTCTTCTCTTGTTGGTTTGGTGACGATTTGTGACAGGCAATTGTCTAGGACACATTCCATAAAGGCGTCATTTTCATTTGCCCACTGGAAAGCAGGCCAATCGATATTTGGGAGGTTAAAGTCCCCCAGAATCAGCTGATAAGTTGTACGCTTGGCGCAGGCAGTGTTGATAAGATGGAGTAACCGACTGTTGTTTTCAGCATCAGAGTTTGGCGATCGGTAAACAACTCCTACCAACACTGAGATGCAAAGTGCAAAGTGAAAGTGCAAAGTGCACCACACGGCCTCCCCATAAGCTCCATCGCAACGGCAGTTTCCTTTGTCATTAGCTCTCTCGACGCAATTTTACCAAAACAAAATCGTCCAATCCTGCTTCACCCAACAGTGCTTATCAATAACCAAGCAATTTTGAGAGCATGGCCTGAGGGAACGACTAACTATCATTTCACAGTCCTCACCCCGGGAGAAGATGGGAAAGGAAGATTGACTTTACAACGGATTTTGCTCTCCTCCCAGGATTCAAGGATGCGGCGGCTGTGACGCAAGCTCTCATTATGACGACCGCGCACTGGTTACATGGCTCACTCGAGGCTCTGTCTGCCATCATTGCGGAACACGCTGGCCAACCTTACAGGACTCGAGACGAATGCGCCGGGCCCCTTTCTGTCAAAACGGAGTGGGACACAACCACTACCTTTGAACCAACGCAGTGGGTATTAAGGTCGTCAACAATTACTTCAGTCGAGGGATTGGGACGGAACAAAAACATCTAGCCAAACCAACAAACCCTACTACCGGACCCAATCTAAAATTTGTCCCTTATCGATGGCCGATATCATGGAAAAGCACGGCACCAAAATTATGTACATGACTTTTATGTTTGACCCACTGATGCTCGTGCTTCCGAGTGGACGTTTTCCGAAGTTGGGCGCTCGATTTGATCGAAACCCTGACAACGATACGATCACTCGCGTTTGAGGATGATCCGGCCATGGCCTACACACACAAATACGGTGACTTCATCAAGTACGCAACACGCAATTACGCTCGCTCCTCTTCCGGCCGTTATTACTACTACGAACTTCTGAAAAATCGCGGCGGAATCCAATTTGCAAAAATGGTCGCAGTCGATAATATCAAAAATATGAAAACTCCTCTCTCACATCCGATCTGGTTCGATGGCGCTGATGACATGGTCTCAGTACGCGTCTTTGGCTACAACTCGGAAGGAAATCCGGATTTTCGGCAAGATCTCGCACCTTGCATGATTACCGTTAACCGCGACTTCTGTAACAAGGCTCTGTCGTATTCGTACGCTCTCGAGGACAAGGACCTCAATGTCCGAAACGTCTTCAAGTACATGACATCCTTGAACAGTCGGCTCGTCGTAAATGGAGTCAACGTGGCTACGCCAGAACATATGGACGCTACCGATCTACGCTCATTCACAACTGTCTGCTTCATACGTGCAATGTACCAGCGATGTGATCAAGCACAGGTACTGGTTCGACTCAAAGTGCATGAGGCAAAAAGACGTTCGTTGAGAAAGAACAGTTTGCTTTCGTTGGCCTGGCAATGGATAACTGACACCGCCGGTAAGCGTTGGGAATGCTTTCCATCGCTGAATGAATGGTTCCGCAAGAAGCTCTCACGCGACCAATTTGACATTGTGTTCGAAGAAGCTACGCGCTTCATCTCGTTTGAAGACGTCGTTAAAGAAGACATCGATTATTATAATTACCAGCACTGACATTTTCAGAGAATTATCATGTTTCAGTCACCAAACGTCAGCCAGAAAAGCTTGTGACTAACAATCAATAAATCGTTTATCCTGAAATAAACAGTAGTTAACCGCTAAAAGTATCACAGAATCGTTATTTTCACTTTTTCACACACTTCAAACAAAATTTCACTTCACACAGAATTTTCAATGTGAACAAAAACAACATGCTGGGTACCGTTGTCAAGTAAATTAAAATTAAAATCAAATTAAATTCGAAAATAATTTACTTACGAAGAGTAAATTAAATGACAAGTAAATTAAAATAAAATTAAATCTCTGAGAAAAATGACGAAGCAAGTAAAAAGTAAATTAAATTAGATTGAAAAGGCCGAAAATTTTACTTTCAATTTACTTCTAATTTACTTCTAATTTGCTTCACTGACCATTCGATCTGTGGTTGTTGTCGGTTCTTGCAAGCTGCTTGCTGTTATTCTGTGCTCTTTCTGTCTGTCTGTTTGACCGCACCACACATGCTCTCCGTGTTGGAAACTAATCGACTGTGCTGCAGATACCATACAACACATAGTTTGGTTCTGAAATTTTGTGATATTCCTGATCTATCCTTGACCTGTCCAACCAAACAAAATAGTAAATTTGAAATCATATTCTCTGCGAGTAGCATTAGGAACTGAACTAGCCAGACATTTCACCAAAAGTCTGTAAAATATGAGAATAGACATTTTCGCACCTTAATTTAGTTATATAAACAAACCAAGGGCTTTCCCTATACATACAATGTAGTGATTTGTCAGTTAGACTGATACCTATGCACCTTACTGTATGTATGTACGTGTTGGTTGCAAAAACGAAAAATGGTGATTTGCTGGTTTCTCAACTGTCAAAAATTGTTTCTCAAAAATCTCGCTTCAAATCCTGCACTAGTGTATGTACAGTACAGTCCAAGAAACTACAGTTTCGAGTAACCACCGATGCGTGAAAGCACGTTTGTTTTATAAAAATGAAACCTGCCATTGAATAAGAGCATTAGGTATCTATTTAGCTTTTCGTCTGCTGTTCCTGTACTGTTTCTGGTTTGGCAAATTATATGGTATCTGCTGTTCCTAGAAAAAAGCAATTAAAAGGCATTGAACGAACAACTGCGTTTTGCCGAGAACACGACGACACTATTTGAAGAGGTTAACAAAACGATGGAGTTAGATTTCATAGTGTTTGCGGTTTAGCGGAAATCGGTACTCAGATATTCAATCATTTTAGGGTCTTTTCCATAACTTTTTGTATGGAAAAGTAAATTAGAATTTAATTAAAAGTTGAAAGTAAATTAAAATCAAATTAAATTGTTGGTAAAATGGGGCAAGTAAATCAAAAAGTAAGTAAATTATTTTGCGGAGGTGCAAGTAAATTAAAAAGCAAGTAAATTCCTCAACTAATTTACTTGACAACGGTACTCTCCAACACGATTTTTCCGACCCCACATTCCGATTTTCTTGCAAGTAGAAAATTATTGAGTAAATTTTTGCGATATTTTACAATTTCCAACACAAAAACTAAAAAATCTCCTCTAAAACAGCACTTCTTAGCCGTATTTCAGCCCAAATTAGCGATTTTTGACGATTTTAGCAGAAAAATTGCGATATTTTTGCTATTTTTTAGCGTTTTTTTGCTGGAGAATGCTCGAATGCACAACGAAAGACACCTTTTCCTCTCTATGAGTCGATGCTCTGGACAAGTGAATTCATGCCGCGACGAAGTACTGTAATTTTAATAGTGAAATGACAGACTGGAATTTGATGAAACAAAGGGGTTTTCATGCATCAGTGCATACATGTATCAGGGAGTCTGCGGGGTCTGCCCCCACCCGACTTAGGCCAGACCCCCTGGATGGGGACCCCCGAGACGATTTTCCCGACCTCCTTCCAATTTCCTGGCAAGTAATTTGTTGAGCAAATTTTTGCGATTTTTACAATTTCAGACACAAAAATAGCCAAAATAGCCTGCAAAACAGCATTTTTAGCTGTATTTCAGCCCAAATTAGAGATTTTGACGATTTTTGAGGGTTTTAGTGCCCAACCCCTTCCAAAATTTGGGCTTAGATCCCACGGCCGGCGCCAGACTCCCAACCACCTCCCTCTTCGGCAGATGACCTGTGATGTATCTGTATGTGATGGTTGCACGACAACTGTAGCTTCACATTCTATGCGTAGTATAGGATTCCAATTCAGATTTCAGAGAAAATTGTGTTGAATGATCTGCTGTATATGTATATGTACATTCTGTGGTTAAATAGACAGACAGAAAAGGCACAGAATCACACAAAAGTAACATGCGAGAGCCAAAACTACCACAGATCGAGTACTCAATGAAGCAAATTACAAGTAAATTAGAAGTAAATTGAAAGTAAATTTTTCAGGCTTTTCGATCTAATTTAATTTACTTTTTACTTGCTTCGCCATTTTCGTCAGAGATTTAATTTTATTTTAATTTACTTGCCACTTAATTTACTCTTCGGAAGTAAATTATTTTCGAATTTAATTTAATTTTAATTTTAGTTTACTTGACAACGGTATTTTTCAGTTCCCAACCGCCTCCCAAAATTTTGGCTCCGACCCCCCCCCCCCCCCGGCCGGCGCCAGAGTCCAGACCCAGCAACCTCCAACATCCACCACCAACATCCCTTCGGCGGATGACCTGTTAAGATATTCGAAATTACATGCAAACAGAAGCTAGGAATGTAAAGTTCGAAAGAAAATATTGATGCATAGCTAAAGAGACATTTTTGAAAGGAAAGACTGTTACATTCAGGATAGATTCAGGTCCTTTTGTCATTCATGTCTATTAGTGAGAAAAGTTCCACTGTTTCCAAGATTCGAGTTTTAGAGGGCTGTCAGACACCTTCAATTTTTATCATTTTCTGAGGTAAAATTCTGGTTTAAATTGTAGTGTTGTAGGTAACTCCTTCATTGTCAAACAAGGTCAAACTATTAAAATGCTATTAAAATACTATTAAAAATATATTTTAAAATTCAGCCCCTCTTTGTATTTTCAATTTAATTTAATATAATAGTAGACCCTCTATTTATATAAAATATAATAAAATAATATAAATTTAATACTATTAAAATGGCACTATTAAAAATAGTTTTATTTTAATGCTAATATATTAAAATAACAGTACAACGAAGGTACTACGTGAACCTGGGTTAGTCTTGTTATGACTACTAGTCAAAGTCAAAGTCTTGGTTGACCTTTTCAATTACGTACTGACTAACAAAGCTTGGCGTATATCTTTAATGCCAACAACATTATGTAAAAACACTACAACCATTACTACTGCGCTAAAAAATCATGCCGCTGTTGGAGGTGCAGGGAAGTCTTCCTTCTACCACATAGCCCGGTAACAGAAAGTTCATGCACAGACAACTGAAAAACAAAAATTCGAACCGATCGAATGAACAAAAAAGAACAGACCTATACACAAAGGTGAAGATTGCGGTGTCTAGGCGTGGGTGTTTCGTTTTCAGTTGCCCTAAGTCGAAAATATTTGCACACCCGGAGCACTAAACGTTCTATGGCCGGGGCGACCTTGAGATCGACCGGGCAAAAAGTAGAGTTTGTAAAGACATCACAGGAGCCTCCCGATCGAAACAACAAAACCGAACCGTACAGGGTGAGAAACTGCTCGTCTAAATTCGATATATAATTATTTTGTAAATTAAAGCTTTTCCTTTATTTCAACTCACAAACGAGAGCGAAGGAAACTCCTTGGAGTAGAAGAAGAGGGTAATAGCACTTAGCACCAGACGTTCCATAATCAATTCGTTTGGAAAAACAGGTTAGAATGAAATCAAGCCAAGTTCTATCGGTGTGTAGAGACAGTCTGAAAGGATATAATTATTTTGTAACTTAAAGTTTCGCTTGTTAGAACTCACTAGCCAGCCTGTCTCCACTGAACCATTGAATTTCCATCCAGGAGAATTTTACGACGCAGTGTTAGCGCCGATCGTAAGGCACTTTTAGCCAAGCATTATCTACAGAGAGAGACAGAAACCAGTCCATGTAAACAAACCATTATCTAAAAGTTTTTGAAAGAAATTGAACAGCAAAGCAAAGAAAGTTTGGGAGCTGCATAGACGATGCTTTGTTTACATATTGGGGGGTTGGAATCTACTCTCTTCCTACTACTTTGCTATGAGCCTGTTTAAACAATATTCAGATTCAAAATAGCAGATTTCATCCACTTCGCAATTTGTGACTTTCTGCAGTAACCAATAAAAGGTAGCTTCAGGACTGCTACCGGCTTCTGTGCCCTCTTTTTTCTAAGCGGTCAACATCATACCTCTAGCTACCATTTTTGAAAAACCATAGTACCGTAAAAACCTCCACTTGTTTCCCCTGCTGCTGCTGGCCTATCTAGTAGTAGATTGGGATCGTGAGTCTAAAGAAAAAAGACATTTGTCACACACACAATTGGCTGAATTAGTGCATACTTGTGCCGTGATAATCACGATAGAAAGTGACAACAAACAACCTTGAAAAACAGAAAAATTTCAAAACGCGCGACATTGGTAGCAAGCACTTCACATACTGTGTGACCGAATTATGTAAACATACTGCATGTTCATTGCACAGCTGAAGCGAACGCATAAATTGGAGGCTAGCAATGGTGCAGTACAGAAGATCAACCTGCCAAATGGCGCTGAATGCAATTCTCAAGTGCAGAGTAGCGTAGGTAAATAATCTGAAAGCCGAGGCTGTTTGCTCATGGTTAGTACTAGGGCGAGCTTTAGCGTTTTTTCTAGTAGCATATGTCCTTTGGCCACTGGTTTTAGTTTATACAGAACTCAAAAAGGCAAACCTGCTGAAAGTTAGAGCGCATTTCCCAAAACGTACGAATTTTACATGCTACACTTTAGCTGCGGTAAGCTCATCAACCTACAACGGCTGAACTCATCAGAGAATATCTGCAAAACTGTCTAGCGTTTTGTGTTAAAATTTCGACCACTGAGATTGACACTCTTCTGGAAGTGTGGAGGCTCGCGAAATTCAGCGTAACGATTTTCTACTGTCTACACAAACGTTAGAAACATGTACAAAGTATGTTAATTGCACTATGATCGCTCGATATATTAAGAAGTCAAAAACACAAGACACACTATTATTTATGTTTTCCAGCTCAAAGGATGACATTTACAATGCAAATTTGTCCGGCTTCGCCCAGCTATCAGTGAGAAGAGCTGCTACATGCAGCCTTTCGGCCAGGGTAGCGAATACGTGTTGGAGTTGTTCTTCCCGACTGACCAGGGTCTTCAACATCTCTGTACATAAAACAGCAGCCTGAAGTAGCGTTATGTCAAAATGTGATATTTGATAAACGCACGTGCGTGTCCGTATTTGCACAAAGCAAGTTGGCTTGCTGTGACCAGTCTGCAAACTGGTCCTTGTCAAATCTGTAGTGATTTGATTTTAACGTATGTCTAAACCTTTATTGGCTCGAGTAGACCTTTATATGAGAGACGCATTTTGTTTATTTGCTTTAGCTCAAGCGGCACAAAGTCGTTAGCTGTCTTTCTCACTCCGCGACAGCTTGGACTAAAATTGGACTCTGAGGGTCTTTTGAGGTGTTCGGGACGGCTCGAAAATGCAAATCTGACACTAAAAGCAGCTTTTCCTCGTTTGGTACCTAAAGGTCACCCATTGACGCGTCTAATTGTACGTACTGTACATGTACAAACTTTGCATTCTGGCATAAATGGGAACCTGAACCAATTTTTAACCCCGGACTTTCCAAGAGTACCGTTGTCAAGCAAATTAAAATAAAAATTAAATTAAATTTGAAAATAATTTACTATCCAAGAGTAAATTAAATGACAAGTAAATTATAATAAAATTTAATCTCTGACGAAAATGGCGAAGCAAGTAAAAAGTAAATTAAATTAGGTCGAAAAGCCTGAAAAATTTACTTTCTATTTACTTCTAATTTACTTGTAATTTGCTTCATTGACTATTCGATCTGTGGTAGTCTTGCCTCTCGCATGTAACTTTTGTGTGATTACTGTTGCTATGGGTATTCGAATTTGAATTGGGTATGGGTATGGGTAGGTATTTTTTAAAATATGGGTAGGTATTTTAAAAATACCCGGGTATCGGGTATAAATCGGGTATTTTTCATTAAAATCGCGAAATTCCTTTAAAATGCTAAATTTCAATTGGTTTTGCAAAAATAGGATTTAAACCGCTTTTTTGTACAACTATTATGTGCTCAGTGTAGGTGATCCAGTAGTAACTATTACAGTTTTACTTCACAGTTACTGGAACAAGAATCTAATCAACTTTCTAGAATTTGGAGTATAATTTCTAATACATAGTTGTTCCTGATTATTTATCACCCACCATAGTTGTATAAAAATTTCAGCTTGCTGTAAATACATACGTACATCCCAGAATTAAGACCAAGTGCATTGCAACCTTCTAATCAAAGTCCAACTAAGTTTACCAAGCTTACAATTTACATGGTTCGTTCGTGCGGCTTTTGTATAGCAAAATTCTGACCTTTCCCTGACTTCTCCATGACCAAAGTCACAGTTCCCTGACCAACTAGGGTGAGGAAGCTCCAGCCAGTGTGAGAAAATTTCGAAAAATTTGCTTTGTAAAACACATTTAATCGGTATTCAGAGCACAAATTTCTGGTTTAAGTAGTAGTAAAAAGTGAGAAGACCGATTTTCAAAAAGGGGGTGTGTAAAGCCCTGACAGGACCATGCGGCGGCTTGATGTTCCTACGCCTATCAAATTTTTCCATGACCAGACACCAAACTCCCTGACTTTTCCCTGATTCCCTGATTTTTCCATGACTCCCTGACTTTCCAGGTCCCGCATGAAACCTGATTTATCCTCAAACGGAGCACCAAAATAGAAGTCCGGTTTCTATTAGAAGTAAATGACAGGCAAGAAACTTACTCTATGCACGCAAATGTCCTTTTTATGTAATGTACGTACATTTGTAAAAATTCAGCTTCAGCCAAATACCATGTTCTATGCATGTCATGTATACAGTATGTACGGTGAATTTTGCAGTGAGAGATTGAGGTGAATAACAACCCAGAGCATTCCTTTCTGAGCCCGCAAACCTTTTTCAGTAAGATGTTTTCATGGTGTTCTATGGATAAAATTGAAAAACGCCAAAATTAAAATTATACAATTCTTGAAACAAATTAGATGGATAATTCACCTTTCCGAATCATTAAAGTGACTGCATGATGCAAGGCAAAAACGGTTTTTCTATTTAACACTAACCTCCTGAAACTTCTTGCCATGAGATAACCACTCCTGAACTGGTTAGTGCAGGACACCCCCTTGCGTATCCCTGTCTCTCTGTTGAACACGTATTACTGGTGCAGTCCCCCTATGCTCAGTTTCAACAACCACGAATGGTACAATGGTCAACTGACTGCTGTGGCCCTGACTTCTGTGGCAGGTTCATTTCCCTTGCCCAATCCAGCTTGTCCTGTCGTGGCCCTCCAAAGTGATGTCACAGTAGTATAGTACGTGACACCCTAGACCTGGTTTTGGACTAGTATGAGACGGCCAAAACAAGGTCTAGGGTATCACGTACTATACTACTCGTACTAGTATGAGACCGAAGCCAATTTATCTATGCTATTGTGTCCGGGATTGAAATTTAGTAAACAACTGGCTATATCCCATTCTGGGGGTTAGTCAACTATCGGCAACCGGTCCTGACAAAAGTTTCTTAAAGCAGTCTAAAAGTACTCTAACCCCCCCCATTTTTAAGTCCGAATTCGTACTAGTAGGTGGAAAACCGGACTTGGAAATATTTGACCTGAGAAAAGTGCGAAAATTTTGCGACCGGGACATGTTTGACCTCAATTTTCTCACGTTCTCCGGGTCTGAGCAAATAATACTTTACACCAAACGGTAGGTAATTGATAGCGCAACATTTGTCTGAAATAAAAAAACGGGGTTGGGGGGTTCCAGACGAGCTAGGGGGCGCAAAGGGGGCGAAAAAAATTTTTTTTCTGAAACCGAAAATTTGACAAAAGTTTCTTAAAGCAGTCTAAAAGTACTCTAAAACCCCCAATTTGTTGGTCCGAATTCCGAGTAGGAAACGAGAAATTCGAGTTTGAAATTTTGGTCCCATAGTTAAGCGGACCGATTTTCGGAAGGCTATATCTCAGGACAGGAGCGTCAGATCCACTAATCCTTTGCAGCTGAAAGATAACTCATAAGTATCTATTAGTGTACCAACTTACAGCTCTCTAGCTCAAAGTTTCAATTTTGGGTCTGAACACTAAGACTCGATTGGTCCAGGAGACTGACTCTTAATACGTTCCTTCGGTTTGACCTTGTTCGTGTATATCAATGGGCGACTCAAATGCAGGTTTCAGTAGCAATACAAAAGTGCGTTGTTCTACACCTAGGTTACGGTAATGTGCGTTCACAGTACTCCATAAATGATTCACTTTTGCCGGCTGTATCTAGTGTTTCTGATCTTGGGATTGCTGTTTCGGCTGATCTAAAATTTTCTCTTCACTGTTGTACTGTTGCTTCTAAAGGTTTCGCAGCCCTAAATTTGATTTATAGAACTTTCCAGAATCGTGAAGAACAGTTTTTAGTACGTTTATACAAAACGTTTGTAAGATCTAAATTAGAGTATGCCACCGAAGTTTAAACTTTGTTTTTGCCCTATCTCGAAATGTTGCCACGCACTATGCCCTTTCCACCAGTCAAAACATCTTGCCGAACAATCGCCCCTCACTTGTTTTTCTACTAAATGGTAATCAGTCTCTCCCCGCTCCACTCTCAGCATTCACCAATCCAGTGGAGCTAGCTAAGCTGCAGCTTACTCAGCCCACTGCCAGCCCAATAATACGGTATCTACAGACCGGAGCTCTACCACCAACCCCGACTTTAGTTAGGCGCGTTCGCCGTAGATCTAGGAACTTTGCTCTTCATAATAATCTTTTATATAAAAATAGTTATCATAAACTACTTTTGTTTATTCCCGAAAGGCTTTGTGGACCCTTACTGCCAGACTTACATTGTAACCGCGGACACCAAGGTAACTATAAAATGGCGACAGCACTCAGTTCCTATTTTCATTGGCCAAATTGGCGCGATGACATTCGAAAATTTCTCAGAAGATGTACTATCTGTGCCTCTTATAAAAACTTAAACTGTACACCAAAGCTCGGTTATGCCCTGTTCCAATCGCTTCACAACCATTTTCTACTGTCCAGGTTGATGTCATTGGTCCACTCCCGCTTTCGATTAACGGAAATAAATATTGCTTACTTTTTACCCACAATTTGACTCCTTTTATAGTTGCAAAGGCTGTACCTAACATTTCAGCAGAGAAAACTGCTGAAGTTATGTTTTCTGAATTTTTTTGTCAATTTTATTTTCCTTTAAAAATTATTACTGACCAAGGCACAAATTTTTGTTCGAAACTTGTCCAAAATTTCTGCAAAATGCTAAAAATTAGCCAAGTAACTTCAACCGCCTATCATAACCAAAGTATTGGGAGCACAGAGCATATAAGCAAGTTATGCAATTTATAGCTAGATACGCTAATGAAAAACAGGCCGAATGGGACGTTTGGCTACCGACTGCTGTTTTTCTATACAATACAAGTTCTCAAATTTCACTAAAAATGTCCCCCATTCTATGTACTTAGAGGTTACCATCCACGATTTCCTTTAGAAACAATACTCAAAAATTTTAAACCGCAAATTTATGCTGAAGACACTGATTTTGTCGAACGTTTTCTCGAAAATTTACACCACATATGGAAAATAGCCAAAACCTATTTGGAACTTGCCCAAACAGCGCAAAAACAATACTATGATAGAGACGCAAAAAGCAATTTTTAATCTGTCGGACACCTTGTTTTTCTTAAAAAATTGGCACCATCTACTAAATTAACAAAAAAGTTTGCCGGAAATTTTTAGGACCATATAAAGTTTTAAGCGTTCAATGGCCTAATGTTACGATTCGGCTTGAAAGTGGCCCCTCGCAAAAACCATATACCACCCATCATAAGCGGTTGAAGCCTTTCCGCTCGCCGGAACATCAAAGTAAACAACCGGCAGATAAACCGGGACCTAATTCAAGCCATTTGGAACTTCCTAAAACCTATGTCACTGCTGCGACGCAAACCGTTTCACACTCGTACAACTTACGTTCTTTGCATAATTCGCTCAATTTATAGCTTCAATGGCTCAAGCGGGAGATGTGCCCCTCCCAGGTACAAATTGTATGCCGAGAGCGGAGGCCGACAGTCATCAAGGGGTACAAAGCAATATCTCTGCTAGCACAGGTGATAAAAATTAAGACTTCTTACTTGATTATTACTCCCATTAACAATGAGTTATCTCAGTTACCATCTTATGCTGAACCTACTGGCCGTATCACTAGGTTGACTATCTTTTCCCCTACAATTTCTATGCCGTATGAATATTTTTTTACAAAGTTTGATCAAATTCAAGTCACAGTCACCTGTACAGCAGACGGTGTGTGGTTTGCCACAGAGGCATCTATACACCGCTTGCTGCCGCGCGTCTCTGGTATAGGCGCTGTATTGCTGTTCTTAGAGATGTTCATAACCCTGAAAAAGCTCGGCTCACGCCAGCCCAGTTCGAGCCAGCTTATCAAGGTTAAGGGCAATTTACAATGACGCTTCACAGCCGGCCTCCGCCGACCTCGCGCATGTTTTGTTGGCAGTTGCAGCAGCGCACTGCCTCCAGATAAATGCGTGCGCCTGCAGCAGAAGCTTTCATTCGGTGTAGGCAGTTAAGCCAACGTACAGGCGCAACAGTCTGGTTGCACTGCAACTTTTAGTTATTCAGTTTGCTTTTCGCGCTGTTTGGTTTTATAAATTAGGATGTGGTCGTATGTACGTAGGTGGATGAACTGTTTGGTTGAGGAAATTGTTTGCTGCATAATTATTGCTGTTTGGTATGCAGATGCAACTTTTCCAAGCGCAAATATGCTGTTTGTTTGTTATGTTATCTGCTAGTAGATAGGTTTAATTTTTTGCTAATGTTTTCTTTTTAGACTAAGGTCAAGACGCAAAGTGCCTTGAACAGAAGGATTCGGACTTTGTGTGGATCATATTCTTCTACAGGCGTTCTCGGCCGATTGTTGTGAAGCTACCGTTATTTCGTGGCTCTAAGATGGGCTCTGACGGTTACTACTATTCTTGTCTACTGGCATACAAGCCCTGGCGAAAAGAGTCTGACGGACAATGCCGTGGTTGTCTAACCTTTACCAAACCATCCATGTTGGAGAGTTTCTAAGCATAGTCGCTATTGTCAAGTTCTGTGCTAACTTGATTCCTGACTTTGAACTAACCGCAATTTGTTATGCTGTCGTTTAGCACCAATTCGAATTTGTTTACACTTTGAAAGTTGAGTTGTTTTTTCTGGTGAAGAGCGTTGGATAAATCAGAAAACGGAGGAGGAAGGTCGGTTGCATGTATCTGTGGCTGATCGTTGGTCGGCCCTTAGAGGCCCCGCTGCACGCACACACTGACTAGATAGAGATAAGGCAGCAACTGGGCCATGCTGCGCAGGTAACGTAACTGGCAGCATAATTTACATGCAGCTGGGCGGCGGGCTACCTACATATATGTATCACATCCTACGCTCTACGCCTAAATGTTAGGAGCTGTGGCTGGGTGTCCAGCTACGAACATACCAAATGCGTCCCGGCCGAACGGTAGCCTTAAAACTGTGCGTTGGCGCCCGAAGCGTTGAGATTAAAAGAGCAGTTATACTAAAAGTTTCGCTAAAAACTGCGTACACACCGAATCTGGCTGTTTAGTGCCGACGGACAGATTCTTAGCTATAAAATTGTGCAGAGAAGTAAAGAACGGTAGCCTTGAAACTGCGTAGTACTGGCGGACAGAATCGTAGCTATACAGCTGGTACGGGAAAGGCTGGTCCGTTAAAACTGGTCAGAGCGGACGGCCAGAACTTGTATAGCTATAAAGCTGTGCCAATGCGTCCCGACCGAACGGTAGCCTTTAAATTGTGTAGCGCTGGCCGACAAAATCGCAGCTATAAAACTAGTGGGGCTGATCAGAATATTGTTATGTACCAGTGGAACGAATTTCAAAATGATTCTCTCTTCTCTGTCCGGTTGGAAATATTAGGCTTGTATTTTGTGTTATGTTAAATAAATAAAACTTACTTAAGAAATCGGTCGGCCCCTGGTATCAAATTGTCGAGCCGTCATTCACTGTTAATTGTTTTAAAAATTATTTTCCTGGGCCCACCTCTTTTGTAAAAGTGATATGACCTATCGCCCGAAGCCATTGAGTAGGGTAGATGGAAGCACATTCCAACGTGCAACTGACCCATTCATGGCCCAACGGCCTGACCTAACCCCATTCGCGCTATTTAATATTTGGGTTTCTCTTGAACAGACCGTTCCTGCGTTCCACGTGCTAATCCATTGGAAACTACTGTATTTTTCGGTTCTGTTGATTTGTTAACAGTTACTGGTAGATTGAGGAAGTCGAAGTTGTCAATTACCCAGTGCGGAACAGAGAGCGAAAGCGACGTCTACATTGCAGAGACGTTTCCGTTCACCCAGAGAGGGTGGGTAGTTGGTCCCTTGACCGCCCCAACAGCCACTATCCTCAGCCTGGTGCAAACTCTACCACCAAGCGCACACGTTTCCAGATGAACCTATGTGCTGAGTACTACAGACGCGTCTCTACTGAGGTTCAAATCCTAGACGTTGGATCCAGCCGTTGCGAATTGGAACTGCTAGAAAGTAGAGAGCAGTACACAGTCTACAGCGGGTGAGCAGCGAACTAACAATACCTGCGCAGATTGCAGTAGCGACAACTGGGGCAAAGGGCCTGAAAACTCACAGGCCTTTTAGCAGCACACAATTTTATGGCAACCTGGGGTCGGGTCGCCAACTCCTCTCTACTGGCCGCAAAAGGGTGTGTCAATCGGCATAGTTGATGTCAGTGACAAAAACTGGTGATTTTGTTATATCACATCTGTCAAATATGGTTCTCAAAAATCTTAATTAGAATACTATACTACGTATAATAAATAGCATGTGAAGCTACAGTTTTTGTGCAACCACTGATTGGTGTGTCTATGAGGCGATTGAACCGTCGCCGCATCTCATAGTTGTCAGCCACCCGGCACGATCCGACTTGCGGGATACAACAACAGATAACTCGGCCCATTCGAACATTCTATCGCATGCCAAATCTCATTGCCTTTCTGAGCCGCCTCTCGCTTACACGTTAGAGTCAGCTTTCCAAGAATTTCAGGTGTCAGCCGTGCTGGCACCCACCGGAGACTCCCACCGACCGTGCCCTGTTGGAACGTCTGAAACAACTATCGGACAACTGTGAGATGCCTACAATACTTGTATCTCAAGAAATTGCCAAACCGCACCTTTAGTGCGCTCATTCTGTTGGCCAACTCATGCCTAATTTGCAGCTTAACCAGGCAGCTCTTGCTATAACAAAAAATCTTGTCTATCATTCTAAGCAGAAGGACTTTGTTCGAGATGAGCTGCAGAAGAAACCCATCAGTTTGGAGTACTGTGCGACTGAGAAGATGGTTGCCGATCTGCTGACCAAGCCTCTACCCAAAGTGCGATTCCAAAAGCGCGGAAGCAAATTGTTCTTTGAAACCCCTGACCAGATTAGAATTATATTTTTTCTTTCCATAAACAGTTATTAAACAGAAGCGTACGTATTCGTTGTCCCATGGACCATTTGTTTACATAAGCAGTTTACACATTGGTGGTACATTTTGCCGATTAACAAAATAGTACTGAAGGACTCGCAAAAGCTAGTGACGTCGTGGTTCGTGTCATCATCACTACCCGATTAGCTCTTGAAAACAAATTGTCACACGTTCAGATTAGCAGTTAAGGGCTATGTATAAATAGGGCGGTCGATCTTCAAGTTTTAGCTGGTCTGGTGTCGCAACGCTGTTATTCTTTCTCTCAAATACTAGCAGTGTGCCTTGCTACGTAGGAACCCCTATGCTTTTTCCATAAAACCGTCTCGCCCTTTGCTCCGAGGCCTATTGTAAAATTATTGTAAAACCGGCTCTGTCCCACCCCCAGCCGAGCATAGGACGATTTAGGAAAAATCATAGTACGGATCTCCTCAACTGATCTCACAGCCATGCATGCAGATGAGCCATATTCTCCATCACGAATCCTGCGCGACATAGCTCTAGACAAGGGTCAGTATGGCCCCATAACATCACTGGAATTGAGAAGAATGGCTCTGGATTGGAGAGCTGTCATCGGGATTTAGCCAGTTTCTCTGAAGGCAGGCACCTGAAGAAAATGAACAAGGCGCATCTGCGAACCAAGTGTTTGTGGGTGTTTCTCTCTCCTGTGTGTGTATGTTTCCTGTCTCGTAGACTGATTCGTTACTGAGCTGCGGTTGCCGCTCAGCTTTGGTTCTGAATAAACTTCTGTTTCGCGCTATGGACTGAGCGGGAGAATTGTAATTTAGGACGACAGAGCGACGGCAAAAACGCGCACCTAGGTGTCCCATATTTTAGTCCGCTGTCAGAAAACTGACCTTCCGCTGGAGCGAATCAAGTTTGCCGAATAAAGAATAATTTCTTTTAAAACTAGATTTTATGTTGCCGCCCGGTTGTAATGATATCAATAGTTTGTTAAGAGGTTGTAGGAAGCACATTTTTACGCGATGTAGTTGATTTGAGGCCGGAAAACATCGCCTACGGGCACGGCCTAACCCCAGTCAGCGCTAATTAAAGGTCGTCGTAGCTCTGAAATTCAGTTTGTTTCAGTTTTATAATAAGGGGTTTTTATAATTCTAATGCGGCTGTATTTACCATGACGGGTTTAGTTTAGCGACAGGCAATAGATACGGCTGCAAAATAGGTATACATAGTAATTGTGCGACATGCTGCCCCCGGTTGAAGAGTACAAGGAATATTGTAGAGGTTGGTCATCAGTACTGGTAGAAACGAACAATTTTTCCGTTCAGCTCACCTGAATGGAAAAATTGAAAGGCTTTTGTGAGCTCAATTCTTGACCGTTTGTTCTCTAAGTTGGTCTAGAGTTTCTTTTGTAGAAACTGTATTGCTGACAAATTTGCAAGAAAATATGCCAGCTTGTTGGCTTGCAATAGTTGTTCAAAGTTTTCCGTTCAGGTGAGCTGAACGGAAAAATCGTTTGTTTCTACCGGTGCAGAGTATGAATTGAACCGCGATATCCTTCATCTATTACACCTACGAGAACGTGGAGGCCCATGGCGGCTATAGATCTTTGATCAGAGCGCAGCAACCAGTTGCTAGGTCTACTGCCACCTTAGTTATATATAGCGTTATCATTCCCGGTCGAACTAGCAGTTGTTGTTGTGTGGCCAGGTCAATCCCAGCTGAGTCCACAGTCCCATAACGCGGTTTCCATTTCCATAATCGACAATTTTAGTTGCAGGCGTTTAATGCCTAGCTCCATCTCATCTCGATTGGGACTTGGCAACAGGTTTTGCTCAATGCGGTAAAGGAGCCGATCCCGTTCACTGTGAATGTAGGATTGAAAATAGCCCAAGTCAGATTTGGCCTTTTCCACTGGGATTGCACCAAAGTGGTTATGATGTGGATGAGAGTCGGACTGAAGAAGCAGTCTCCAGAGTAGACAACCACACATAAATAATACATAAAAGTTGCGCTTTACCGACGTGTCCTCTTTCAATCAAACAAAATTATTTAGCAGACTGGAAAGTGCGATTAATAGTAGAGTCGAATAAACGTAAGTGATCTGGAACTTCCATCGTCTGTAAGAAGATAGTTAGACAGATTGACAGCTAACTAGCCTTCGGTGTTAGGATACCAGTCATCCAAGAAGAAATCCCAATCTTCCGGATCCCACTGCATCGAGCAGATGTAATCATCTAGTTCGTCACAGTCTACCAATTACACTTTCTAGTCTGCTAATTAGTTGAGGTTGCGAAAGGCCATCGGAATGGATTTCATGCCGGTATAGAGCATCCTGATACAAATTTTTTTGTCCCGCCACTATTTTAGAAAATTTCAACTCCAGCTTCTTTAACGCTGGCTTGCCGACAATGGTGGCAGGTAGTCCATTGAAAAAAAATCGACCGCTAGCTCCATCTCGTCTTTCGTTACCCACCGCGTCTCCCAGAAATGTACCAACCCATGGGTGGTACATTCTTGCTGCAACGATGTTCGGTCCACTCCATAGAGTCTAACGAACTCTTCAGCTAAAATCAATACATATAATGATTTGACTAACTGAGTTTACTCTCATTTAGCTCTACAACAGCAAATACCAGCGTATGAGCAGGAAGATATAAGCTACAGTAAAACAAGTAGTGAAACAACATGCATACAATTACTAAGCCCTACTGTTTCGTTTTTGTGCCTCTCGTCTGTGGCCGTTCCAACCTCTGCCGTTGCTCCTGTCGCGCTGCTTGTCCTACCGCTTGTCCCGGTGCAGTAGCCGACGCACAACAACAAAGGTCTTTATGCCAAGGCACAGTGAACCTTCAACAATGCCAGTTCACAGTAAAATACTGGCCAACAACACACACTCGGTGCAAGAGAGAAAACAGGACCAACCGCAAGGCAGGTGCGCGGGGGAGAAAGTGAGTGAGTTTAAACACAGCTTTGGCCTAGCGTTTAAGCAACCGCTCACGTCAGTAACTTTATGAACACTAACTCAGAAACTCAAAGTGATATTAAAAAGGCGCCGCCACATCAGTCACACGGTCACACACAGAATGCTACCGTTCGCCACCGGGAACTTGACTCAAAACAAATGTTAGCAACATTTGACATAGACAGATAACTTGAATGCCACACTAACCAGTCGTTCCAAATCGGGGAGAGAGAGAGAAAGAGGAGAGTAGAAGAAATGAATTGTTTATCGATGACTGTCTTCTCCATTGGCTGATAAGATCGGGGACGGCAGAAAACTGAGTTGGTGGAGGGCTGAATTTATCAAACTATTCTCTGATGTCCTTGACTGCAGTAATGTATGTACATGGCGACGACAGGGAAAAGTGGGCCAGAGAGCAGGCAAATATTTTTTCAATATTCCCTCACTAAGTTGTGGCAGTTGGATAAACCGACATTGGGACGGTGCTCCGCTGTCGTGTAGGGCATGCTTGTGCGCGCATGAATCGTCTATAGACGACAGCGACACCTGGGTCGGACTTAGACCGACGAGTCAATTATTAGAATAGAAGTTTCTTACTATTTCGAAACCCAGTATTAGCTTTAGATTAGAATGTTTCTAGCAGTGCAGGACAGGATGCTCGAGGTAGAAGACCACCAAGCGCGATACCTGCAAATCACACTAAATGCCATCCGCAATCCACTCTTAATGAACTTTATCACCGCATATTCGTGCCGTTTCTCTAGTCGCAGAAAGTGAAGTTTAGAATTGATTTCACCTTCATTCTTTTTCTGTTTAAGTTTCTCATTTGTTCGTTTATGTACGTGGCACTGCATTTTATGCATGGGTAGTGTTTTGTTTCTGGTAATCCTGCGACTCAAAGATTTCCTGACTGCAACCTTGAACCGCACACCTTTAGCCATCTGTTTGACTGTGCTACCCGACCGACTTCTTTGTCGGTTCAGGACCTGTGGACCAACCCCATTGCCACGGCCGCTTTCTTGGGGCTATAGCTGGATGGCGGCTATCAATAACAACAACAACTCACACATTTGTTGAAGCAAAGCAGAGGGGGTTGAGAGGCCTGACGGTATTGTACATGGCCGGTTAGTGTTCTGGACTTCCTGCGTCGGGGCCATGCGCACCGGAAGTCGTCAGAGCAGGTCCGTGCGTTCTTGATCTTCCACGCCCAACGACCAATTGCGAAGTGTGTGTGGGCCGAAAATTGTATCCAATTCGTGTCGGATGGTTGGTTGACATGAAAAGCGGCATGTAAATGCGATTACGGCGGCGTTATTGCTTAAGCGGCGTGGCACCACCGTTCAGCACTCTGACGGATTTATCGAAAGGAACAACACTATTCCCGTGTGATTTCTAAAAAAAATGAAAATATCGGCCGTCGCATTGTGACAGGCTTGGAGTTTTTCTTCGCTCTGTCTCCCATCGTTACATTGGAAAATGTACAACTAAAAAGAAAATAGAGTTGTGAGAGAGAATGGGCGGCCAGGCCGGGCTGAACAGACTTTGTGTTCGTTGTTGTTGAACTGCGTCCAACAGTACTGGCCGCTGTCATCCAGCTGGACGATCAGACCGTTAGGCGAACAATCGACCGGTTCGTCGGTCCACACTTTCTCCTGCCGGTCCCGCCTGTCCAAGTGTTGCGCCATGATGGGCTGCTGCTGACAACCGTTGGGCGACACTCGGTCCACAGCGAACATGGGTCGCAGCGTTAGTTTTTTGGCTAAAGAAACTATGGTTGTACTGTACATATGAACGGTGTAGTACCCGGCGGCGGTAGCAGAGAATTTTCGTGCTACGGTATCGCCTCGGTATCGTCTGGATGTACGGCCAGTTGTCATCTCAACTCAAGAAATTTCCACAGGATTGGAGATGCGCATCCATTTCTTCATCAGACTCTTCACTGCTTTGAACTCGCTGCCCAGGCACTTGGACTTCATCAGGTTGTGTCTGTGTCAAGTCTTCAATGTCATCGTCTGGGTCAACAATGCCTTCATCACTTTCTGTTTCTGCTCTGTTGGTTTGTTCTGTAGGATAGAATGAAACACCAACCGGCTTCCAGTAGTCTTTCCCTGGAACCCGGTTCGGCAGATCCTCATGATACTCTAGAGTTCCACTGAATCTTTCTTTATTTCCTTTGCTTTCCCATAGTTTCTTCTGAATAACCCTGCCCTTGCCTATGTTGGGCATACGCCATGCCTCCAAAATTCCATCCTGAATGCCAGCGGAGGGGTCAACGAACCGCCAGCGGAATTTGAAGTCAACTAATTAGCAGACTGGAAAGTGTGATTGGTGGACTGGTCGAAGAAAGGTTTGTTCAGAATCAAGGTCGGTTGTACAAGCTTATTAGACAGATCGATGATGACTGCAACGAACTAGATGATTACATCTGTTCGACGCAGTGGGATGTGGAAGATTGGGACCATGATGATCTCTTTTGGGATGAGTGGTATCCCAACCCCGAAGCCTAGTTACTTGTCGATCTGTCTAACTAGCTTTGTACAGCCGATGGTGGTTCAGAACACTTACGTTTATTTGGCTATACTATTAATCACACTTTTCAGTCTGCTAAATAATTTTGATTGCAAGAGGACGCGCCGGTAGAGCGCATCTTTATATATTATTTTTGTATAACTCTCCTAACAGATGGTTTGTTTGGTTGCATTCTACCTTTTCAAAACTATTGTACAGTCCATAGACACCCATGTTTGTCTGTTGTTTTGTTCCCAACTTTAGTTACACGGCGGTAACCAGTCGCCGCGCGCCAAGACACGCGTTGCGTCTGTCCGCGCCCGTCTCTATGACTCCGCCCAGAGCGTAATTCTATATAGTACTTCTTCTACATATACATTGACGTGTTATACTGTAGGTTTCAATTTTATCAGTAATTAATCTCCAATGACTGGCACCATTGAGTAAAAAACGGTTGGTCGATAGTCCCAAGAAGAGCCCCGGCCGGGTTTAGGTGGGTGTTAGCTCCTATACCTAACTTTGTTCAAAGTTTGTGAACATACGGTGGCAATTGGTTAAAAAGATAAATGTTTCATCAGAACAAACCCATTTGACTTTTACCGACTTCAAAGTTCTTCGACCAATTTCAATTCTTTACACAAGAACAAGTGTTGTACATCATTTAAGAAGCTAATGACAGTAATTATTAACATTTGAACAACTGGTACGAATCTATTTTGATAGGTTCTGTTTTAAAGTTTTGCGCCACTTTGCGAAATGGCTATCTCTCCGAAGCGGTCGGTCAAAAGGAACCAACTTAAAGTTTGGTGTACTGTAGCTTATGGCAAGATGTCTACAACATTCATTTCCAGGGAACAACACGGCCCGACGAAGGTAAAAATGTTTTTATGTATATACAACAAACATATTGTTTTTACAGATAAAAGAAAAAATACGTATTTACAACGCCGGAGGTCATCAGGGACAAGCTTGTACCGCGTGTGAAGGCGGGCCTCGCGCGAACATAATCTCACCGCTAGTGGACGGCAGTGATTATGCAGTGGAGATCAAGTGGCTGACGAAGGGAGCATTCAAGCTCAACGTCAGACACAACGAATTGTATGTTAATCAGTTTCATTTGGTTATAGTAAAAGTTAGGAAATAATTACAATTCATTATCATAGGTGAAGGGTCAAAGTGACCAAAAAACATCATTACATAATTGTTTAGATCGAGGTTTTGCTTTAGTTTAACTCCCTTCGCCAGCATATTGATAACATATGTGATCAAATTTTTGGAATCGGTAGAACAAGTTTTAACATACGTGGACGTCCAAGAGGAGCGCCAGAGAAAGAAACAAGAAGAAGAGGAGGAGGAAGAAGAAGAAGAGCAAGAGGAGGTGGAAGAAGAGAAGGAAATGGAGAAGAAGGACAAAGATGATGACAAGGACGATTGTCTGCTATTGCCACCGCCGGCCAAAAGTTTTAGGAGCGTAATGGGTAGCCAGTGATGTATTGTATGTAGATTGTGGTGGAGTAGCCAGTGAAACGTACTGTAGGGTGTGATGGAGCAGCCAGTGATATAGTGTATGTAGGGTGCGGTGCAGTAGCCAGTGAAATGTACTGTAGGGTGTGAAGGAGTAGCCAGTGAAATGTACTGTAGGGTGTGAAGGAGTAGCCAGTGAAATGCACTGTAGGGTGTGAAGGAGTAGCCAGTGAAATGTACTGTAGGGTGTGAAGGAGTAGCCTGTGAAATGTACTGTAGGATGTGGTAGTGGAGTAGCCAGTGAAATGTACTGTAGGGTGTGAAACGTACCGTAGGGTACGGTTGATTGGTTTTCCTTAATATGACATAAAAATAGTTGCTGAGTTTAATCAATCGATTTCTTTTGCTCTGATGCTTAGGTAAGTTAGGCGATTGTGTTCGATTCAGGGTAGACTGTGCCCATAGCCACCGCCGGAGGTCGAGCCGCGGTAGCCGCGGGAGGTCGAGGTAGGGCGAGCCGCCGAAGCCGACGCTGCCGGAGGTCTAGCCGGCAAACACTGCAGTTCCAACGGCGATAATCGCGACGCGGTGAATTTAGACTTTATGGACTTTCTTCCTATCCCTTCACTAAAACAATCAATTCTAGACCGTGCCAATGCGTCTGGTCAAGTGCGAGTGCGAAGACGGCAGACAAAGGTATGCACAACTTCCTGCTCATAAATGTTAATTCCCTTGATTATTTTTCCTTCCTAACCAAATAGAGTCATCTATTCACACCAGAATTGAAAAATTGCATATGGATTTTGTCCAAATTAACCAAATCCAGAGTCAGGTCCAGAGTTTATGGGCGAAACCTGGGAACAGCATCAGCCATCATTCGGCTGATTAGTTATTTTGCTTTGCCTGAGTTATTGAGAACTCAGGGGTTTTATACCTGTGAAGCCTAGAATGATTAATTTAATCACTTATTTCATGCATATCTAGATACCACTGTAAACACTCCCAGCGACCAACCATCAGTGTTAGTCAGCTCAATTCACATTGGGGTTTGTGCTGGCTGCGTAGCACCGAACCGAGCAACAGCATGCTCCAGCGTCGCAGTTGCCAACTTTCAACTCCTAGCGCTGTGCTGTTTGTGCTGCTTATTTGTTATAATAATATTCCATACGTACAGTAACCTGTCATAGATTGGTATCATTGTTTCCCGTATGCGCCATTGTGTAGTCTATTATTAACGACAATTTATACTATCGCATGTACTGCTAGTCGAATGGTCGGCGTAATCGAAGGATCTGTGTAGAAGAAGGTGACACCGTAGACCGTATTCTGGTTTTTGCAGTTTTCGATAATCGAAAATATGTTATCAGCAAAAACCAGGATGCGGTTTAGGGTGTCACATTGTATACTCCTATCCTATTTGTATCCGCTCCTTCATTGGCTTACTTCAAGCGCAGATTGGACAAAGATGAAAACAGCCTAGAAGTATTTTTACTTGGCTCGGCCAGAGCCGCCGTTCAAAGCGGCGTAGCCAGCCCTTAGGCTCCACTTTGCTTTAGTACTAATCCATTTGTGTTCACGGGGTATTCTATAAATAAAATGAAATAAAATACTACTGTATAGCTCTACGTGTGCATTTAAATGATATTTGCTGTAACTAAGTTCTGTTACTAAACAGTGGCATTACCAAACACTTGTTTACATAAGGTAGTTACACCCGGCGAATCGGTGGGTAAGCAAGCAAGTAAACAACATGGCTTGCCATGATAGTGACCATCCTGAGGTGGCTCGCTACTGCCGGTCGACTATGAGAAACATCTGACTCTGAACACAATTTCAAATCGCAGTTCATATAGCCGACAATGTGCTGCATTTGTTGCAAAAGATCGTGCAGTCAATCCACCAAACGCTGCATGTAGCTAGATACCGTCGTTTTGAACATTCTGATGTGCGCAAAAATGTCCGCACGGTTTCGATCTGTTGGGACAGATCGTCGGCCACAGATGATCCGCCCTACCTGCTCGGGAAAGGAAAGGCCAGCGTGCCAGGAATCAGGAGTTTTAAAATTTGCGGCGCACTCCTCAAACACTGGATCGCAGCTCTCCTCATCTACACGCCCAAGACTGCCTCCCAGAAATGTCTGTGCCGATTTTGCGAAACGTCATCGTCTCTTTGCGCCGTTAGAATGGAGTATCGGCGCCAAATTCGAGACAACAACTGCTTGTTCTGACTTCACATAACGTTATGTGTGTATGAAATCGTTTAGCTCACTCAAAAAAGCTTTTTCGATCCACTCCTTAACGACCGCACAAGCCTGTTCAGTAAAGGCAGGTTGACAGCAGTGCCTGAGCCACTTACAAGTAGGATTAAGGGCAGGCTTAAACTATTTCCTGATTATAACCAATAACTGAAGTTAGATTGATTTGTGAAATATAGTGCACTTAGATTTAAGTGAATCGGAGCCGCGAGGCGGACATCTAAATTTTCTGATTTTAAAACAATCACAAAAGTCCGACTTATGAAATATAGTGCAAATAAATGTGAGCGGCTAGGGGCTAAGTTTCAAAATTGTAAAGCATTTATAAAGCACCGAAAAACGAATCTATACGAAACGGTTTAAAATGTGATGTCACTTTTTAATGCTTTGCGGAGCTCTGTAGCATGACGCCGCTTTGTCAGCTTTTTCTTTGGTAAACTCGGAGTGATTTTCGGCCAGCGGCCAGAAAGAAGATGGCACTAAAAGACGTTTTTTATCGAATTACAGCCAAATGACTTTACAAGCCAAACGGTGGAATCTTGTCGGCTTGCCCCGAATCCAATTCGACCTTGACAACAAAACTGACTACTTACACCTAGCATTGGATGATTTGGAGAGGCTCTGTAAGGCTTCCTAAAGTGCGAGAAGGTAATTCAGATTTTTGCCGCCGAAAAACCGTGATAGTTGGGTGCCAGTTTTAAAAAATTCCTCTGATCAAAATAGTGCTTGATGCAAAAATTTCGGCAGCCAAAGCGATGAGATTTTGCCATCGTGGACTATGTTTACAACGGGGCAGCGAGCTAATCCTTCTCTCATTTCAGCAGACCACCTCCAACGATGACGTTCAACCCTCAACAACTGGAGGACATCCCGGCAGCGGTCTCCGAAGCAGTGGAAAAGGTGTCTCACATCCAGGCCCGTATGCGCTCACTGTCGCCCCAATTCCGCTCCTCACGCGGATGGCGAGGCAACAACAAGAACAACAACTATCGCAACTCTTACAACCGCCGAGGCAGTCGTGGAGCACTGGACCTAACCGGCGCTCGGATTGGAGTCCTGATCCGGGTGACCAATGGCAGGGTCGCATCGAGCCACAACAGCAGCCTTCGAGCTCGTTCGACCGAGCGAGGCAACGGCCGCCTTCTGGCAGGGAAGGTACGCCGCGTTATTATGGTGCTGCTGGCACAGATCCTAGTTTCGAGCCACAATTAGACCCGAATTTCACACTTGTACCTTAGATGTGTCGGAATGCCCGCTTGTTTAGAAAGAAGTTGCAGTTTGGTAATTCATTTATTTTATTTATTTCGCAATTATATTGATTAAATATAGAATGGAGCCCCAACCCAACTAAGCCTAATCCGGGTTGTAAGCGGGTGTGGTACTTCTCCAGCCAGCTTTTGCTCCACCGGGATTACGTTGTCCGGGTCTTTCTTATCTTGGCCTCTCTGGACGATTCTAGCCTGGTCCTCGGCTGTAAACACATACGTAAGTATGTACACTGTATCGGAGAAATAGAATTATCTAAATATGCAAATTACCTGATTTAGATTTGGAGACTATAACATGTCTATAGCCGAACGTCAGACCTCCCACAAAGTCGGCTTGCCAACCGCTAAAACCACACAACTGAATAAGTTTAAAAACAAAAAAAAACCTTTTTCTTACTTTACCTCGGGTCGTTAACGCCCGTATGAGCGAACAACGTCAATAGAGCGGCGTCAATGCAGAGCTAAAAACATGTCTGTCTTTTTATAAAACTTCTATGACTATAATAACATTATTATACCTGACTATCGTGGGCCCCATAGCTGATGGCTCGAACCGGGAGGTGGGGGTGACGCGTTCCATCCCAGTTCTTACGCATCCAGGTGGTGTACTCGCTTTCTGGATCGAAACCGAGGTGGGCTCCAATCGCTTTCAAGCCCCACCAGGACTCACTGGGGTCGCTGAAGTCTGGTTGCGTAAAGCTCTGCCGGACCAGGGTAGAAATCTCTATGAAACCTGAAAGATTAAACCATACTATTAAACAAAAATCCAAATTAAAAAATATACCCGCCGTGGTCATCGACGATACTCCAGGGTACAGAGGGTTTTTCAGGGCGGCCAGATCCTCCTCCATAGCCTGTCCGACTTTCATTATTTTGGCGTCGGCGAAGATGCTGACAATCCGCTAGAATAAAAAAAGTTAGGATTTCCTGTGGACAGGGATAACTCGCACCAGTGGAATGGGGCAGAGAGTTGGGCGAATCACCAGCGTAGCCCCGATGGCGTTCGAAAGTTGTACCATCACCAGTCCCCCTTTGATTCTGTCCGCTGGCCCGCCTCTCTCCGTATCGAAACCGACCAAGCCGGTTTGCAAAACCACCCATAGGAACTCCTCTATGTAGCGCTCGTGGAGTTCCTCATCACCCGGGTTTTCCAGAACACACAAGCGCCTCAGGTGGCCCAATGACCGGTAGAAAAAATTTGCTGACTATCGGTATTTAAGTGCGTTTTATCAACCAGCGACCCTGGGTATGTAAACATGGAAGTCTCCAGTCTGGAGAGTGAACTCTTTGCAAAAAGGTGGTCACGACCGCTAGTTATCTGTGTTTTTACAACCAAGCGACCCCTGGTTATCTGTGTTTTTACAACCAAGCGACTCTGCTAGTTAAACAGGGAACTTTCCAGTCAGGGGTAACATGCACACAGATTTTTTAATCTTTTAATTTGTCTCTACTTTAAAACCTTCCGTTGCAACAGTTTTTTTTTTAAACGTACAGTACGTACATGCACGAAAGTAAGAGGCACGCATTTAAATACGTATGTAAAAAATTCTAGTTTCCTCGATTGTGTGACGTCATAAAAATGGTGCGTTTGTGTTTGGTGTTGGTTTTCTCCATCTCTGCTCTCTTCTACCGGTTTCCCATGGCTCGAAACCCCAACAGGTTTTGCGCCGTTTGTCACTGCAAAGTTTGGGATCGGTCGGCTACCTGCTCCAACCCATTTCCGTCGAAAATGACCCTATTCGCTTTGCCAAAATTCTTGGAAGAAATCACTCTTACCTGTGGGGATTTTAATGGTTTTAACCAGGGCTGTTGGGTCGGTTTTTTTCCTCGGTTTTTTCGTTTTTTTCCGAAAAAAAAAACCGGTTTTTTTCCTAGGGGCTCGGAAAAAGACCAAAATGCGGAAAAAAACTCAAGTAAGTTTTTAAAGGAAATAGACACAATAACTGGTTAAATTCGCTTCCAACGCTTTGAATTTACGTTAATAGAAGCCTTACAAGCATTTCCATGGCATAACTTAGCTGTTTTTCGCAAAAAATACCGGTACCATTTTCAGGCAACTTTTATTATTGTATTTTTTATGTTTTAAAATCAAATTACTACACTAAAACATGAAATTAGTGCATTTTATAATAAGACTCACGCTATTTCGGTGAATTCTGCAATAAAAAGCGATTGTTAAAAAAATTTTTCTGTCATCTCGGAAAATAACTTTTGGAAAAAAACCGGAAAAAAATCACGCCAACCGTAATGATAAGATACCACCCTGCCGCTCAGTTACGTTGAAGTGAAGGGAAGTGACTTCGGTTTAGCGTTTATTCTGAAGGTGTGTGATCAAATCATCGGATTACTTTAGTCAGTTAGGCTGTAAATTACCGGCACTCATACAGTACTATTGGCCGCCCACCAGAGCGCTTGGCTGCACCGCGCAGCCCAATAAGTGACGTCAGTAGGAGCGGACGCCGCAGGGCCATTTTCTGATTTACGGGTAGCCTAACTTAAGGCCTAGCCTAATTTTCGCCAATTCATGAAAATTTTTTACTGCATTGTGACTATAACAAAATTACTAACAGTCTAATACACAACTACCTAAAAAGCTTGTTAACAATAAGACAATTAAATGTTACAACACAAACAGTATTTTACAAGTTTATACAGGATTATTTTGTAGAGAAGTGCAACTGATGCTGCGTTAAGCATTGATGAGCACCAACAGGTCTTGGAAGTAGCAGAACTGAAAGGCAAAGTCGCTAAGCTTAGTGAACAGGTGGAGCAGCTGATGGAGAGCAAGAAAGTAGCTAAAGAGCAGGTGGACGACCTGGAGCAGAGGGTTGAAAGGAATGAACGAATTATGCGTCAGCATAACATTCGAATCTACGGTTTTCCTAAAGACCAATTGACAGCTACCACTACGATTGACGATTGTATTTCGAGATTCCTAAACGAGGGATTGAAGATTCGATCTCCAGACCATGGGGAGCTTTTCAAAAGGTTCGAGAACTTCCATTGGACAAGAGATGGGGCAATAATCATTAGCATGAAAAGAGTGGACAAGAAGGAGATATTGGCCAAGAGAAAGAACTTGAAGGATTTCAAGCCTTATGGCAAACACATTTCCATCGCTGAAGACCTGACCAAAGAACAACTAGAAGAAAAAAGAAAAGCGCAAGATATTGTGAAAAAACTAAGGGTAGAAAAGAAAAAATCAGCCAAGCTTATTGGCTACAATAAGATCAGCATTGATGGAACAGTAGTTAGATACACTGATGTGTCGCAGATCTGAGTTGATGATTTCTCATTGAAATCTAGGTTTACTGTGTTTAACTTTAATATCTGATGTTTCATATTTGTTTTTGGTTGCAATTTATCTGTAAAATTATTCTGCTATTAAATCATTTTTGACTATGTTGGACAATAACAAAATTACAACACAAAATATACACTTAGCTGGACTCTTATAATACAAAAATTCAATGGTTGGTTCCAGACTTTTGCTCATTCTTTAGTTTTTGGCCTTTTGATTTGCCAAAATCTCCTTGAACAACTTTTGCTTAATAAACTAATGCCTATTTTTGTCATTCCACCTTTTGTTTGTTCACAAATATTCGCTCATTATCTTAGTTTAACTTCTGCATCATGTTCAAAATATTTTGCTCATCTTTGGCTTTGCTCTTTGCCTATTTGTACACTACACTTTTCTTCATGACTAGTTCATTAGAGACCGGCCCACAGTACCCCGGCCAGGGTTCTAAAATCTCGGGGGACCCAACCTTCAGTGTGATGACGGCTGGCACTGCTGGTGGTCATGCTACAGATCCCGTCCTGGCTGACAGGGTAGGAAACCAGGCTCTGTTAGTCCGATCAGCTACTGGAATCACTGCGAACCAACACAATACAAAAAGATACTTTTGGGTTTACACCGATAATGAGTTTACTGTGCAAAATGAAGAGTATTTTGATACACAGACACAGTCTTGTGGCAAGGCTAGATGCTCTTTGTGTCCAGCTATTAACAAGGAACATAATTTTAAAGCACATACTACCAATAAGACATTTAAGCCAGTCACACAAGTAAATAACGCCTTTACATGTGTTAGTAAGAACGTTGTTTACTTAATTACCTGTGACACATGTGGTATGCAATATGTGGGGCAGACAACAAGACCATTAAAAACAAGATTTGCTGAACATAAACGCAATATTATAAAACAACTAAATGATTCATACATTGTACAGCATTTTAATAAAAATGACCATACATTTCACAATGCCAAAGTACAAATCATTGAAACAGTGTCACATTCAGAATACAACAGGAGTAAGCTTATTGAAAGAGAAGACTTTTGGATTAAGGTACTAAATACAGCATACCCTTTTGGTTTGAATGATATGATTAAGGGGTATGGCACCATATCTTCGGGTATTAATCCTTTGGATAGTTGTAGACAACCATACTTCACAATAACAATACCAAGAAGAAAAAGAAGTCATGGTAAAAGACATAGAACAAAAAGGAAATCTAGGGATAATATTGTAGAATTTGTTAAACAAGCCTGTCATTCAGATGCCTATACATGCTATACTATGCTGCGCACACTAACTAAACAGGAAATTGCTCACTGTAGCAATCTATTTCATAATGGAACATTTTTACATAATGAAATAGGCATTGTACGGTTAGTGTTTCAAGCATATCTTGCAAGTTATTTCAGACCAAAAGTAGAAGAGAAATCAAAGAAAAGGCATTTTATTAGTGTACAATTTGTCAACAAGGGTATAGAATATATCAAATTGCATACTATTTTTAAGGATAGGCTGCTCAAGAAGCTTTTTCCTAGCAGTACTAAAGAATTTTGTGACGTAAATGTTGCATACAAATACGATACACCAATTTCATTAAAACTGTGTAATTACAATAGGGAACTCAAAAAACTAACACCTCTAAAACTTGGAGAAATCTTAAAAACAAAATGCAATTGTTCTGATTCACCTTTTATGTACAATCCAGCTAATGCGTTTAGAGACAGATTTATGTATATTTTATTGAACCGTACTAAGTTTCTTAAAAATATTAGGAATGTAACTCAGGATGATCTTACAGGAAAAAACAAGATTGCAACACTTGAATTACAAAAACTACATAGGAGGTTCATTATAACTCCTGCAGACAAAGCACAAAATAATTTTATTTTTATTTGCAAAAAATACTACTTTCAAGTTATGTGTAAAGAATTGGGCATAGAATATAACAATAGCTCTATTACTATTATGGGTAATGATATTTACAAGCCTTGCATGGCTACGTTGGATGATGTTATAGACAAGCATAGATTAGTTGCTTCCAGTTATGGAATTATTTTTGGCGAAAAAGATAATGCGATACCTATTTTATTTGCTACTCCAAAAATGCACAAAAACCCGTATAAATTCAGATTCATAGCTGGTGCCACCACGTCATCCACCAGATCTTTATCTATTCTTATGCAAAATGCACTGAAACATCTTCAGGGACACTTCCATAGATACTGCAATACAATACAAAGCAGAGCAGGTGTTCGTGTCAATTGGTCGATATATAGTAGTTTAGAGGTCATTCGCATATTAGAAGGAAGAGCTAATTTGAACTGTGTACAAACTTATGATTTTACTAGTTTATTCACCAGCCTGACACATGATACTATCAAGGCTCAAATTTACTACCTCATAAACCTTTGTTTTAAAAATTGTGGAAAAAAGGCAATTGCAATTTCAGGTTACAAAACCTTTTATACAAATGATAGTCATATTAAAAACTATTTGATACTCTCAAGTCCAGAGCTGAAAGAATGCATACGCTTTCTTATAGATGAAACATATGTAAAATTTGGAGGTAATATTTTTAGGCAGATATGTGGTTGTCCTATGGGTGGTGCTATTTCTCCATATTTAGCTAACTTGACACTATCCATCTTAGAATTTAAATTCCTAATCGACAGAAATAATCTGGATGCTGCAAAAACGTCTTGGTTAACCATGAGATATGTAGATGATATTTTGACTGCTAATTTTACAGATTTTTTAGATGTTGCTAAACGTATATATCCAGATTGTCTTACCCTAGAAAGCTCTGGTGATAATAACAAAATTTCGTGTAATTTTTTGGATTTACACATTAATGTTGGAAATGGTTTACGAGGGCATTACATTCACGATGCGTCCGGGCGCCTCTTGATGGCTGCTGCCTAAGGAATTGACGGCCTGGGTGGAAAAGGGCAGAGTTTTAACAAGCAGCAGTGTGAGTGAATCGACAAAAACACGGTCTGATCGAAGCTCGTCTTACAGCCACCACTTTTGACATCAACTTGGCAGAGTTTGAGTTTCTCTGAACGCATCTGCAAAACAGTGTGCCATACAACATTCTCCCTTCAACCAACAACTTGGAGCTCCATATTTCGACAATATTTTGCTAGAGATACTATTTTTAGAGTGTGCGACATTAAACGATTCAGACAGACCTGCTGCCTCTGTGCAATGAGGCTTGTTGTTCTACATAACTGCACTTTTGTTAGTTACATAAAATTGTATGCACATGCAGTCAGGTCGGTCAACCAACCAACTAAATACATAATTTGCGCAGTTGATGAAGTTTGTTACTTGACGATTAATGATGAGTGAAAAACAATTTACGGGCAAATCGATATCCCTGTGAATGTGTTTTTCAAGTTTAACAATCTCAACATGCATAATCGATACTATTTAGTATAAATTCTCATTTCATTACCAAAGTTGAGACTTGGTGCTAGAAAATATTCTTTTCGCCGCAGAACCAACTTAATGTTTGAAACCCCTGACCCAGGGGGGGGGTCGCACGACGGACTTTTCCAAAATATGATGGGCGCCACTTCGTCAAGCGCCTATAACTTTTGAGCGAAAAGGGGCACAGGAATGGGCCTCCCAGCATTCGACGTGGTTTGCGGCGAGCTTTCAAACACAATAGCTCCAGCCTTTTTATGTCTCTTGGTTGGCGCGAAATTCAAATTTTTCTGCCTAGCAAAAGTAGTGCCGATGCAACATCTGACAAACGTGCGCACCGTTCTGGCGCCCTTCAAGCTAGAGGGCCAGCTAATGGCGCATTGCACAGATAATTGCGTGGGCAATCCAGCCGTGGAAGCCTCATTGTTCTGCGGGCTCACACGCCAGAACGGCGACCATTCAAAAATTGGGTCGAAAATGGTGCATTTTCTGACTGATTTTTCGACAGGTTTTGACGGCTGTCGCCCAAACACTTGCTCTAATCGCGGCGGCTCACCCACCAAACGATAGCTAACAATCTCAGAATTCCGAAACTGTACTCAGATTTCCGTTTCGTACCTGTTTTATGCCTCTTTTTGCCCAGCAACTGTGCAATGGTCAGCAACCCTCAATTATAGCTCCAGAAAAACATGCAAATTTCTGAGAACTGGGGATGAAATTTCAACATGTCTTGAATACGATTTGTAGAGCGGACTGAGAGCTTTCGATCGGTATAGTGCATGACCTCCCAGCATAAAATTTTCTTCTGAGGTCTTTTGCATTTTTGGAATTTGTCTGGTTTTTGTCATCGATTTTACGGGGTATTCGGCACATAACTCTATTGTATGAGCACGTAGGGCAATGGGTGTGCCACCATGCGATGGCCCACGTCCGTGCGCATTCGGCGATGTGCAACAAGATAGGCTGCGGTCACTGTGTGGTTTGCACCTGGCCGAAATGTTCCGGCCGTTTGGCTTTTTCAACTACTTCTTGGCAGTTTTTCTGGTAGGCTGAACTAATGATTGAACACTGCACGTCGATTTATCCATAGAATGATTGGTTGGATGCTAAGGATTCCGAAAATGTGACTATCGTTCCGTTTCGTAGCTGTTTCACGCACTTTTACCCTGATATGCTGCCCTGGCCTAAAAACAGTCACCACAAACACTGCAGAAATGCGCGAATTTCGGAGAAATGAGGACGAAATTTCAACATGTCTTGAATACGATTTGTAGAGCGGACTGAGAGCTTTCGATCGGTATAGAGCATGACCTCCCAGCATAAAATTTTCTTCTGAGGTCTTTTGCATTTTTGGATTTTGTCCGCTTTTATCATAGATTTTACTGGGTTTTCGGCACATAACTCTTTTGTATGAGCACTTAGGACACTGGGTCTGCCACCAAACGATGGCCCACGTCCGTGCGCATTCGGCGGTGTGCAAGACGATAGGCTGCGATCACTGTGTGCGGTGCGCCTAACCGAAATGCTCCGCCGGTCAGGATTTTTCGACTACTTCTTGGCAGTTTTTCTGGTAAGCTGAACAAATAATTGAACTGCGCGTCTATTTACCCATAGAATGATTGATTGGATTCTAAGGATTCCGAAAATGTGATTATCGTTCCGTTTCATAGCTGTTTCACGCACTTTTCTCCCGATATGCTGCCTTGGTCTCAAAATACGTAGTCACCGCAAACACTGTGGAAATGCGCGAATTTCGGATAACTGAATAGAAAATTTGAAAATGTGACCAATAGGAAGTGTAATTATTGCAGAGTCCTTCCGAATTGTGCATTGCATGGCCGTCAGGCGCAGTGGGAAACGCGAAAATTTCGGTCTTTTTATTCTTCTAAACCCAGTTTTTCACGCCAATAACTCTCTAGATTTTTTTAATTATACTGTCTGTAACTCTTTCTTATCTGCTCCTGTAGGAGTGAAAGTGCTACTAAGCGATGTTCCACACCTGTGCATGGTCTGGGCTGTGTGTGCCGTGTGACAGGCTTCAGTTGTTGTTTAGACGCAGGCTTCGCTTGATTTTGAAAAAATTGCCAGTGTTTTTGCCTGCAAACACAGTGGAAATCAAGGAAAATACTCGCGCTGCTGAGCAGGAGATCCTGAATGGGTTTACAAGGTGTGTCCTACAGTATACAGACACCTTGGAATCCCTTGTCTACCAAGCATACGAAGGTAGTGTTGATTTGTTTGATAATCTGCAAATGCGTGCTATGCAACTGAACCGTCTGCAAGCCAGTTTTCTGGATTGTCACAAACTAGCTAACAAATCCTGCAATGAACAATTGCAGACTAACACTGAAATATGCATGATACGCCTGTTCTGTTTCTGAAGCAACAAGCAGATGACATTTCAAAATTACCCACCAATCAGAAGGACTCTGCAATAATTACACTTCCTATTGGCCACATTTTCAAATTTTCTATTCAGTTCTCCAAAATTCGCGCATTTCTGCAGTGTTCGCGGTAACTATTTTGAAACCAGGGCAGCATATCGGGAGAAAAGTGCGTGAAACAGCTACGAAACGGAACGATAATCACATTTTCGGAATCCTTAGCATCCAATCAATTCATTCTATGGGTAAATAGACGCGCAGTTCAATTTTTGTTCAGCTTACCAGAAAAACTGCCAAGAAGTAGTAAAAAAATCCAGACCGGCGGACCATTTCGGTTAGGCGCACCACACACAGTGATCGCAGCCTGCCGTGTTGCACACTGCCGAATGCGCACGGACGTGGGCCATCGTTTGGTGGCACACCCATTGCCCTACGTGCTTAGACAACAGAGTTATGTGCCGAAAACCCAGTAAAATCGATGATAAAAAGCGGACAAAACGCAAAAATGCAAAAGACCTCAGAAGAAAATTTTATGCTGGGAGGCCATGCTCTATACCGATCGAAAGCTCTCAGTCTGCTCTACAAATCGTATTCAAGACATGTTGAAATTTCGTCCTCATTTTTCTGAAATTCGCGCATTTCCGCAGTGTTCGCTGTGACTGTTTTTAGACCAGGGCAGCTTATCGGGGTAAAAGTGCGTGAAACAGCTACGAAACGGAACGATAGTCACATTTTCCGAATCCTTAGCATCCAACCAATCATTCTATGGGTAAATCGACGTGCAGTGTTCAATCATTAGTTCGGCTTACCAGAAAAACTGCCAAGAAGTAGTCGAAAAAGCCAGATGGCCGGAACATTTCGGCCAGATGCACCCCACACAGTTACCGCAGCCTATCATTTTGCACACCGCCGAATGCGCACGGACGTGGGCCATCGTTTCGTGGCACACCCATTGCCCTACGTGCTCATACAAAAGAGTTATGTGCCGAATACCCCGTAAAATCGATGATAAAAACCGGACAAATTCCAAAAATGCAAAAGACCTCAGAAGAAAATTTTATGCTGGAAGGTCATGCACTATACCGATCGAAAGCTCTCAGTCCGCTCTACAAATCGTATTCAAGACATGTTGAAATTTCCTCCTCAGTTCTCCGAAATTTGCATGTTTTTCTGGAGCTATAATTTAGGGTTGCTGACCAATGCACAGTTGCTGGGCAAAAAGAGGCATAAAACAGGTACGAAACGGAAATCTGAGTACATTTTCGGAATCCTGAGATTGTTAGCTATCGTTTGGTGGGTGAGCCGCCGCGATTAGAGCAAGTGTATGGGCGACAGCCGTCAAAACCTGTCGAAAAATCAGTCAAAAAATGCACCATTTTCGACCCAATTTTTGAATGGTCGCCGTTCTGGCGTATGAGCCCGCAGAACAATGAGGCTTCCACGGCTGGATTGCCCACGCAATTATCTGTGCAATGCGCCATTAGCTGGCCCTCTAGCTTGAAGGGCGCCAGAACGGTGCGCACGTTTGTCAGATGTTGCATCGGCACTACTTTTGCTAGGCAGAAAAATTTGAATTTCGCGCCAACCAATAGACATAAAAAGGCTGGAGTTGTTGTGTTTGAAAGCTCGCCGCAAACTACGTCGAATGCTGGGAGGCCCATTCCTGTGCCCCTTTTGCTTCAAAGGTTATAAGCGCTTGACGAAGTGGCGCCCATCATATTTTGGAAAAGTGCGTCGTGCGACCCCCCTGGCGAAGAGATTTTTTTGTCAGGTTTGAAACAATTTGACTTTTTCCAAAAACCTTACACAAAAATTAATTCCACTTTTTCCAATTTTGGAATATTTCAAATTTGATTCTTTACCAGAAACACAAAAAATGACAACAACTTCTAGAATTGGTGAATTGGTTTTGGCGATTGGAAAACATAGAAATAAAGAAATCGTCTATATTGAAGTCGACTGCCCTTACAAACTCCCAAATTTCACAACAGCAAACAAATCTTTGACATTCTTTTTGTATATACAAAATGTCAAAAAAGTTGTGTGGGTAAACTTGAGAGCTGAATATAATTGGGCGCACCCTATTAAACATTCGGCACTGTTTTTCGCTTGAATAGTTATAAAACAGCTGAAGCATCGTTGGTGTTCACTGGCCGGTTACGAAACACTATAGGCCGTTGCAAATCCAGCTCGTAGCTAGCTACTAGATTCATGTCTAAAAGAGCGCGACAAGAACCTTTAAAGGTTAATAACTGTTTTGCTAACTATTTCTAGTCGACTATGTCAAAACTATAGGATTGTTTTAGCCCGATTTGCAAAATAAGTGTAAAAGGATCGGGCTGGAAAGATCACTAGAACAATCTTCACGAAGAAGTAGCGCAGAAACAGAAAATTCGTTGCCTCTTTTGCAGTAGAACGTTTAAAGCGAAAACCACCCTGAGAAGCCACATCGAAAACGATCACAACTCATCTTCCAGTAGTAGTTCCGGAGACTATGCAATTGTGGAAGGATGCTTTTTAAACTGCCTGATAAATAGGTAGGTACATCGAAAGATTCTTTGCAGTGCAAGTGCACATACTTTTGTTTGGGGCGACAAATAAGAAACTTATACTGTATTCAGACAGCCAGGAGACCAACTCAGAGGAGCTGCTTTGCAGTCTGTTACAGATGTCGTTCAAACGGCTTAGTGATGATAAAAGTGATAGTGTGTTGGCTGAGTTCAAATTTGTGCAAGAGCCGTGGAAACCAGATCAGTTTCATGTACAGTAGCGCATGTGCTGTTGTCAGCACTCCCAGATCTGGCCGTCGAATTCATAAGACTGTGCGTTACAGGAAACGTCCTTGTGTGAAACGCAGGAAATAGTAATCTGTAAGCGTGCCTTGTTGTTACCTACGTATTTGTTGGTGTTTGGTGTGTGTATGCTTTGCTAGTTCTGGTCGCACTGCATTGTTAGTGTTGTGCAATTTTTGTGTGTCGGCAATATAAAATATTTCCATACAGCTTCCGTTTTTCACCTGGGTGCTGTTGAGATAGACTTCTTTCGTTGGTTTGTTTGGTCAGTTGTACGCGGGCAGTACACAAGTTGCATAGTCTAACAAGGTTGTTCATTAGTTGTGTCATTTGACGCGCCATTTAAGTTTCTGAATAATGCATTAGCTTTAGCCAGCTGCATGGCATTTTCTAGAGTTTCCGGACAAGGGTCTTCGACTTTTAGTTTCAAATCAGGCAAAGGCCTCTAAGGAAGATGTGCCGTGCCAAGGTATTGCGTACATTCTCTGGAAAATCGGCATAGGCCTCTTGCTAAAGTTTGCTAACTGCGGCTGTGTACTGTTCTACACTTTCTTTTGTCTGCTGCACTCGGTTCATCAGTTTAAACTAAGCAGACTGCGGTGGCGTAAAGCGCTGGGTTAGCCGTTGCACCAGCCGACCAAACTATGCTGCTCAAATTTCGCTGCTAACCGCTCAGCTATGCCAGTTGCTCGACCGCCATGCTACAGCGCCGGAGGAGAACAAAGCAATAACGGTTCGTGTGCATTATCTGTAATTCAGACAAGTTCCCACGGAAGTACAATTTTACAATTTGGCTACGCAAATCATTCGCGTGCACAAAACCAGCCTACAACCATACCAACTGGACCGACTGCTTCTACTTGGCGTTTCACTGACATCTGACCCACTACTGGCGGCGCTCAAAGATTTCTTGATTTGATCTCTGAAATCCGCCAACCGTACCGTTTGTGTGAAGTTCACTAAGTCAGTTGTGCATTAATCAAAACCACTTTATGTTTACATAAGGATGTTACACATTACGTCACTATTCTAGGGAACCGTGTAGTTTTTGCTCAGAAGGTCGGCATTCACTTCAGGAACGTTATACCATATTCCATAAGCACAGATCCGAATCTGAGTAGAGTTTGTTACTGGTTACAATGTTGTTAAATTTAAACAGAGCAAAGCGAACAAAACCAAGTCGCAACTGCGAGTGTCACAAAAGAAGAAAAGAGAATTTGAACTAAGCTGTGTCATGTTATTGCAGAGCTCCTCTTCGAACTCCTCAGAACAGCCTATCATATGCATGCAAAATTCCAATATGCAATAGTCATACGCAAATTTAGCCTGATGTCTAACTTTTGCATATTTTTAGTTTGCATATTTTTGTCTAAGGTGTCTTTGACTTTTTCAAAGTTAAAGTTAAAGTTTATTGAACGAAGCCTGCACACCAGTTCTGTCAGACTGGGCGAGCTGGACCGATTTACAGCTCGAAAGTCCTACTACCCGAACGTATTTAATATCCTCAACTCAACGTGTATGGGTATTTCAAGTTTCAAGTTTCAAGTTTTACTCGCATAAAACGTTCCTCGCTTTGTCTCACTGCAGCTTCAGCCTCAGCAAGCTGTTCTTCGGCGCGTTCCAACTTGGCACAGTGCAGTTCCTTCACAGTCGCCAGCTCCTTTCGGGCTGCTTTCAGCTGGTTCTCTGATTCCTTACAGCGCGCGTTTTCCTTCTCGTAGGATTGTAACTGATCGGTCATCTCAGTAAATGGGTATTAACCTATTACTCGCCAATGAGCGCCTTTTCGGTAGAAACGGCGTGCGCTGGTTCGCGCCCGAAACGTTGAGATTAAGAGAGCTGTTACAGTCATGTCTCGTTAATCCGGACAAGTTGGGACCAGCAGATTTTGTCCGGATTAACGAATTTCCGGATTAACGAAACAAAATTTAAAAACGTTGTTTTTTAGCTTAAAAGCAGTACCGCAATGTTCTCTTTACTGTTAGAATATAAACGTAACGGTTTTATCGAATTTTGCACTACAAACAGGCTCTAAACAAGTGTAACTCTCTATTTCGGTGACATAAATCTGTGATCGAGGTCTGTTTACTGCAGCTAAGTTTGTAATCGCTGTTCCAAGCGACGGAGGCTGAGCACCTCATCTGCCGAAAAGTACTCCATGTCACTTTGGCAGAAATGACTGATTGAAGCCTGGGAACTGAAAGCCTCTAGACGAGTGAGAGGTGCTTGTGGATTCCCAGCCAGCAATTCTACCTCATCCTCTTCGTCTGACAGATTAGAGGACTCCTGCGTATAAAGAGCGATAAACTCCTCAACTGATACTTGCTCGCCTCATCAGTGGCTTCCTGGTTATCAATTTCGAGCCACTGTTCAGCCGACATTGAATATTGAATGGCCAAATTCGATCTTTTTTTTTACATTTTTTGTTTAGCTAGCGAAAAATCAGTCATTTCTGCCAAAGTGACATGGAGTACTTTTCGGCAGTTGAAATTTTGAGGCGCCAACTTGCGTCCGGATTAAAGAGTCAGGCACCAGAATTTGTCCGGATTAACGAAATCCGGATTAACGAATCATTTAACGTGTAAAAATCGAAGTTGGGACCTGGAAAAACGTGTTCGGATTAACGAATCCGGATCCGGATTAACGAGACATATAACATGGAGAGAAATTGGGACCTGGCCTAATCTTGTCCGGAAGGCGAATATCCGGATTAACGAGGTCCGGATTAACGAGACATGACTGTATACAGTTTCGCTAAAACTGCGTACACACCGAATTTAGTGCGGACGGACAGATTCTTAGCTGTAAAATTGTGCAGAGAAGTAAAGAACGGTAGCCTTGAAACTGCGTCGTACTGGCGGACAGAATCGTAGCTATATACAGCAGGTACGGGAAAGGCCGACCCGTTAAAACTGGTCAGAGCGGACCGATAGAATTTGTATAGCTGTATAGCTGTAAAGCTGTGCCAATGCGTCCCGACCGAACGGTAGCCTTCAAATTGGCGCACAGAATCGCAGCTATAAAACTAGTACAGAGAAGGCCCGGCCTAACGGTAGCCTTAAAACTGTGCACGGAGACGGCCGGACCGACTGGTCACTTAAAACTGACCCATCGGCTGCTATAACATTGTGCTGGCCACTTTAACTAGACTTTGGCGGCGCTTGGGCGGACGGCAGAAACTGGATTTTGCAGCCATATTTGCCCTCACTACTCATTTGTTTTGTGAGGAGGTGGGACCTCAGTACTGCGATTCAGCATTCAGCCCCCAAGACGCTTCTTTCCAAGATGTATCGGCGGCTTAATGGAGAAGCGGTTCCAGAGGATGGACTACCTAAGCTGGACACCTTCCAAAAGGACAGTCTCAAGCGATGGGGAAAACTCACAGCAAAGTTTGAGGCCTATGGCAATTCTGTCATGGATCTGTTGGCCCAAACAAACAAAGGGGAAACTGCAAGAGCGCTTGAACGGTGTCTGGCAGTGGAAGAGCTGCTACAGTCCCTGACTTCCTATTTGATCCAGGTTGCCCATGTGGTCTTTACAACGTCAGTAATGGCGGCCTCGCCTAGAGATGCGCACGGCACGGGCCAGGCACAATTTTCGGCCCGTCGAACCGGGCCGAGCCCGGCCTACCAGTTTAGCATAGTGGCACGAAAATTTTGAAAGGTTGCACGAATTCAAGACTATGTATGCTGAATATAAGCGCTAGCAACCGTTGTGTCAATCGGCAATAACGCGCCCGCTAAATGCGCGCGCGGCGTTGTCGTGCCAGCAAAAACAGACAGAAATGTGAACGTGTTAAGAGTTCTGTTTTTGCGAACAGTGTATTTCTAACTGCTTTTAGCACTTATAAAACGTTAACTTGTATCTGGAATTGTTAAATTACATGTTGGGGTGAATTCTGGCCACTTTTTTGAAAGTGGGCCGGGCCGGGCCGAGCGCATCCCTATTTTATAAAGAAAAGAAAAAGCAGGAACGAGAAAATATGTCCAGCCTGGGAACGGTGTCAAAACGTTTGTATTAATTTTTAACTTTGCAAAAATCATGTAGATAAATTAACTGGACGAAGGTGGAGAGGAAGAACTGAAACTCAGCTTTCACATGTGACGCTGCTATAATGTTAAGCAGATAGAAATACCCACATGCAGTGAGAAAAGTATCAAAACTACTGTACCCCTGTCGGACGGCTCCTTGCCGGACTCACCCTGAAATCAATGTACATTTAGTGAGTTTAAGTCTTCACTGGAGATCGTTGCTGCGCAGTGGTAGCATCTAAGCATCCAATTATTCAATCAATAATAGATTAAGATGACGATTTTATAAAAGACAAACCGGCGTTGTCACTCCGTAAAATGCATTTCTTTATGTGAGGCTTCTCTGACCGGATTTCCTTTAGAGTGTGTCTAATCTGTAATCTGGGTCTGGCGCAAAATTTCAGGGAAGTACGCTCCAGTACAATGATCGAAAAGCGATAATTTTATGTTACAAATAGTTATTTTATTATATGTCTTGGTTGAAGTGAAAACCTAACAATGAACTCGAACCCTCATGTCATGAGCAGTGTATGCACTGTGAACGATACACTGGTCAAGTTTACTCAGAGATAGATTTGCGCCACTGCACTTCTTTGTAGAACAGGCGAATGAGGTTTTGGGCGGATGAGTGTGATAGCCAACATGTGGAGGTCCTGCAACTCTGGCGCACGGGCTGTTGCTGAATGTCTTTCAAACAAACAAGCTTCCGTATATTTCAATTCGATGAATTCAGCTCTCCTGCCTCGAACGACGCTATTGACCTGATTTATAACAATCTGTGATTCTACGCCAGCTGCACAGAGAGCAACAACAAGAGCGCCGCAGACTTCTGAAAACCAGTAGATGGAGTAGTGTGAAAACAAGTAAATTAAGCAACAGGTACAGTATGCAACACAGTAGCAGAGACACGAATAAGCTTACCATTTTTTCTTTGGGAAAAATATGATAGTTGAGGGACGGAAACTGTAGGACGTAAGCCTCGGCCATACCTTCTCCGGCCGCAGTGCACGGGACAGTGGAACAGAGACTATAAGCGCTGCCCCTACCAGGCAGACAACTATTAAATTAATTTTGCGGAGCCAGCAAAGGCCCTACCAGTCAGAGAATAAGTAATTTCCCTGGAGGGGACAGTCCAGCCCAGATCGAACAAGTGCTCCAATCAATTTTGCGGCGCCAGCAAACGCCGTACCATTCATCAAAAAGTAATCAAAGTGCTTACGTGTACCTAAGATGTGTCGGAATGCCCGTTTGTTTAGAAAGAAGTTGCAGTTTGGTAATTTATTTGTTTTATTTGTTTCGCAATTATATTGATTTAATATAGAATGGAACCCAAGCCAATTAAGCCTAATTCGGGTTGTGAGGTGTCAACTGCAAAAGTTGTACTGGTAAGTTGGTTATGATGGGAGGCCGTACGAATTGCTGTGCAGTTAACGCAAGGATATTGACGTTTACATAATAACGTTACACATTATGTTCAACGTTCTCGGTATAGAATTTTGCTTGACAGGGTATTCGTATATACGACCAACTACCGACGACCTTTCTGTAACAGGATACGGCTTGTCCAATACAACTTGACAGACAAACCGCCGGGCCATATGTTGCTCATGTTTAGCACCGTGCCGTTCTTGTAGCAGGGTTCCGTCAGGGTAGCTGTGACCATTTTGTCTAGGTTCTGTTCTGTCGGCACCTGGTTTGTCACTCACTTGCCTTTGTGTAGAAGGTAAGTGTTGCCATTTAGATAATAAGCGGATTAAGCCTATAAGATAGGCCGGCCTGTCCAGTCACTCAACGGCGTTTGGCCTTTCAAGCTCTTTATAATTACCGACTAAGTTTTGCTGCAGAGAAATGGAATGAAAGCTTTAGAATTGCCGTCACCATTGTCTGGTCTTACGCCTTACCAGGCGTTAACGCCTGTTAATCGAAGCAAATCTGCGTGTGAAGTCAAGTTTACTTACGTCAAACTTGAAGCGGCATCTGGCCATTTGTAAAAATCTTGAAAACATGTAGACAAAGTTCTGTACATATTGCTTAATTTCTAATGGGAAAATAAAATATCTACCTCCAACGGTCTGATATGCGCATAAGGTGGTTGGAAGGTCTCAAATCGGGAGACCGGTTCTAGAAACACAAGGTTGTTCCATCTTTGTTGAATTGATTGTAACAATGTAGTTTTTCCGCACGCGACAGTGCCTTGAACCGTTACACAGCGCAACATAGCTGAGTGAAGGAAATTTTATAGCAAGTGGTAATCGGTCTTTGCTATTTCCGCCTAGCCCCGCCGAGAAACATCTAGCCAAGCATAAATGCAGTCCGAAAAACAACCGACTAGTGAGTGGTAAGTTAGTCTATAAGATTAATTGTTATGTCAAAGTGACACAGCTGCTACGATCCAACGATTCAATTCATTCATTCTTCTTGCCGTAAAATACAATTTATTACAAGTTACTACCTATGCAAGGATAGTTAGAAAACGTACAATCTGAACTACGTACATACTACAATTGCATATGTAGAAGATTTACAATAAAATTGACTATTTCTATGCTCATGTGCGGATATAGTGGAGAGTGGCACATTGGTTACCAGCACTTAGCATTTTTTCGTAACAAAAATAAGATTCAGTTAATTTCAGTTAACCTGAAACCGTTTTTTGCTTTAGCCCCTGTATGAAAGATTGGAAAGCACTGCTGCAGATATAGGTTTAAGTGCTGCTGAGCTGGCAATGCACCTGCCCTCCTACCCGGTTAGATGCAAGAAGATGCAGCAGCACAAGTTGTATAAATCGCCGTATGCTAGTCCTTTTGAGCCAGCAGAGTATTTGGTTAAGCCTGTCAACCCAAAGTAAGGCACTATAAACATTAGAACCATTTATATTGTCATATGGTTTAGATGGTATTGTCTTACGCTATTGTCTTGTTGGCAAATGAGTTGGATTTTTTGTTAAAATCGGAATAATGTGTCATGGACTGCATATTTGACTCTGCGCCAAGGGGCTTCAAGCAGATGCTAGTGATTGATGTGTATGTACGGTAAGTAGATCGTGCAATTTTGTCTGTCTATCAGACAGAACGTCCGCATTGAAATGCTGCAGTACTCCAGTTCCGTTTAGATTGGAGACAGTTTGGGTGCTGCCATTCACGTACTGATGAGAAACAAACGAGTGTAAGACTTTGACAGAGTCTTTGAAATGATTACGAAAGCAGCTGGAGGACGAGCTCCCAGCCCTAGCAGAGCGATCACTGACTTTGAAAGGGCATTGCGCTTGGCAGTTCGAAAATGGCTCCCCAACGCACAGGTACTGTTCATTTGTTTACTGTTCAATATTTTCGGCTGTACAGCTGCCTTTTTCTTTTCTCTCAGGCTGTATGGAGAAAGGTGGCGTTGGTCGGTACTGTTTCCCAGCAAGTTAATAACAAATAGCAAGTTAATCTATTTTTGGGCGAAATCGGGAAGCAAATAGCAAATTCCTAGCAAGTTAATTTTGGGCAAAGCGCCGCCTAGCAAATATATAGCTAGTTTATTTCGGATTGAGGGAGTGAGAAATTTGCTAGGAATTTGCTAGCAAGTTACTAGGAATTTACTAGGCTCAGAAATATTCATCCATTATCCCTATTTGCCCGTTTGGCCTGGGGCATGATGTGCTGCCAGGATATACTGTATACCCAAAGGTTGGTTACGCTATGCATATAGCTAAAGTAGGGCTATAGCCAAGTATGGACAATAGTCAGTCTCTAGGCTGACAGTAGATTCGGCAAATCGAAAACTGCTGAATGTGTTCATGTTAGGGATAAAGTTAGAGAAAATTCTTGTCTCTGCTTCTTTTCCCGCTGTTGCTTGTTCAGCTCATTGAAACTGAGATACAATGTATAGTTTTCATTTTAGACAGTACCGGAGTTTTCCACTTATAATCTCGAAGGCATCGTGTGACATATGTAACCTACCGTATTTTAGGACGCTTCGACCTACCGGATGTCTGAGTTTTTACGCTTTTATAGACTTTTTCTAAGGTGATCTTAAGTACGTAAATGTGCGAACGTGATGATTTTGTTATTCTAACTGCCTGTTTTTACCGGTAGTGACCTTTTTGCGCGCGCCGTAACATAGTATCAACGGAATCTGTCAAGTGTCTTAAAGTTTCGCTCCCGTGGCCCTCGCTCTGACAGAACCTCATTAACGCCTTGTGTCTCCAGCCGCCTAATGGATGAGTTGGGGACGGCAAGGCCGCCTTCCGTGCCGTTGCTCCCCCAGGTCAAGCCTACGCGGCCCCAGAAACCCGCTTTTGGGAGGCCTTTTATGATCTGCCAAGCCACGGCTACGCCAGTCGGCACTCCGCGGCACTTGGGCACTGGACGCCCAGTATATTCGAGTATTCTATTTTTTTGTACGTATTCGAGTATCCTGCCAGCCAGCCCCTCCCTCTGCCGAAGCGAAAGGTATAGTACTGATTACGTCGGGCGTTAAAATAAATTTTTATGCTTAGTTTCCGGTCTCCACAGCCCAGGTCAGTAGCAATTCCCGAATCCTCATATTAACTATCTATCTTTAGTGTGGCGAGTTCGGACGCGGCCAACCGTCACACAAGAATTGCTAAAATTGCCTGTGAAACAGCACTTTTTTTGCGTTTTTACCAAGACTTCCCGGCCGCACGAAACAAACCAACCCACCCACGGAGCAGACTTTTTTCCTGAACTCACCCACCGAAACCGCTGCGACCCCCAAATCGGTTGGCCCACCCCCAAATTTTCGGATTTTGACTACCCAACCCATTTTTACGGCCCATGTATGTGTACATTGATATTCCATTCATATTACATGTTTCAGGATATTCTCAGGGTCATGTTGCAATGTTTGCGCTTCGTCTTCTCCTTCGTGTTTCGCACACAGGCAGCTGGCCCCGGTGTCGTTGCTATCGAGTTGGATGGAGGAGACGGTGGTGGCGTGGAAGAAAATCAGGAACAACCGGTGGCTATCATTCAGGAGCCGGATGACGAAGTGGCGCTGCAAACTGTGAGCTGTACCATTCTGTGAAACAACAGATATTTGTCAGATTCTATTAGAGTACATACAGTACATAGGTTAGGCAGAGTGAATGTGCAGTGCCTTTGATGTTATCAAGTTGATTACTGTTGATTTACGTTGATAAACTGTTGATTTATGTTGATAAACTGTTGAAACTCTTGTCAGAAGTAAACTCTGATTTGATTTGATTGAAGGAATACGTAAATTAATGACCCTGTATTGTAATCGCAAAAAGTGTAAAGCAATCGGGTTTTCAAGAGGGTATCTGTATTGTATAGCCTGGAGCCAGTGAGATCGTCCATCCTTTTATACATACTGTAATTTTCCGACTACGTACAGTACAACGTACCAAACATTTTGCTAGTTCATTTGAAAATTGGTTTGGCTGTGCTGCACTTAGAAATCGGAAATCGAGAAAATCTAACCAAGAATTTCGATTTTTCGTGAAATTCTGTTAATAGGTTTTAGAATACCTACAGTACGTATATCTTCAGAGTAGCGTGCTATCATAATCACTTAATCGGGATTTGCTCAACGTTTGACTAAACAAATGGGTTCCAGTAATAGATCTGTTTGACTAAATTGAGATTCGTTGAAAAGCTTTTAGTAGGAAAACGTCTTCGCTGCTACAAAGTCTTTTTCACTAAGGTCAGATATCGTATAGACCGAGTCTACTGGAGTGTATGCAGACTTGCTCGGTATAGGGTGGCGGCCGTGTCATGATGACCGCTCTCATCACACCAAGGCCAGCAAGAAAAGGGTCCAGTGCGCAGTGTGGCCGCACCATAATAGGGCATTAAAAAAATGCCACGGTTGTAAGCATCGTTACAAGTAAGCTAGTTATTTGGTGTATTATTCTTCTCAAATACTTGTTTGTAGGTGTATGGTATGTAGCTTCCAGCTTTTGCCGTGTGAACGCGATCTTTACCAATTACCAGTGCCACTAATTATTGAGCGAACTGTATGTGTGAATTGATTATGTAAACAAAGTTCTTATAAAATAAGGTACACAGCCCAACTAACAATACAACTGTTACAGTAGCATCAACAAATTCAGCCCGCTTTTGTTTCTTGTCCGGCCGGCCCAGTACAGGCAGAACAAGAAAATAAACAGACCGCGATACGTAGATTTTACTTGGCACGCACGGCTACATGTAGATAGCATCTAGGCACACACTGGCAACCAAAAAAGTCGGTCCGTCCGTCCGACTGACCTACCAAAAAACTATTCGGAACTGTAAAAGGGGTGAGAGCGTTGCACACGAACCACTACATTAAGAATTTAGTCTGATCTAAAGGCATAAACAAAGTACGGTAATATTAACGCACCTCTCTCTAATACATTTTATCTGCAACTACACACAGCTAACGCGCTTACAGCCGCGCTACCAACAGTCAAAACATAACACACAAATATGACAACACTGCACTTTATACTTTAATGCAGGCTCTACGCTACACTCCCAACCAAAAGGGAAGTGCTAACAAACTAGTTAAGCATAGCTTATCTGCGAACTAAGCTAGCACACTGAATCAATAGAGGACAAATGAATACTAAACACAAAGCCGTTATTAATGCAACTGGAGCATAAAGCAGCCAGGCATGCGTTCCTAGAAGCATGCGAAATAAACTATCAGTAGTTTGTATATGTGGATCTATGCTAACATGGTTAGTAATCAGACCAAGACGATGGTGCTCGACTGAAGCTAAAGTGGCTGATAAATGGAAAGTCGTTTCGTCGGCACCACAAGATACATGACATAACGTCTCCACTTGGTGGGAATTAGCATGAACACGTTGTTGATGTTTTGCTCCAGTGACAGAACATACAGAAGCCCAATTAATTCCGTCGCGTCTTGGCCATGGGTAGTTTACGCTATCCCGTGTGTCACGGCAGCTCCGGCACCCGTGGAAGCGGTGTGTTTGTGGGTTCGAAACCTGTCGAGGCGATGGGAAGTAGTCGACACAAAGCCCAACCCAGGCCATCGAAAGTCAGCAATGGCAAGTATTGTAGATAAATGGGGACCGAACCGGCGCTGTCTTGCACACACCGACAGTAAAAGGGGAGGGTTGTTGTTAAGGAGACTGCCGGACCTTGTGTCTCTTCCTGCTCTATAGCAGTTGGCTACTCCTAGTCCGAAAGGACAAAATGTTACAACAACAACAACGTTTTCACAGTCGACTTGAGCTAAGCTTTCTGACTTGTCACTTTTACATATGTACTGCACTTCAAGACCACTGAGGCAGGAGTAGCAACCTTCAACATGCAGCACATCGATGACACAGGTGTTCTCCTCTATTCTTGCCACTAATCGATAGTTAGACAATTGGGCAGTTCCAAGGCAACCTTTTGGTGAAACTCGGCTGCAACTGTGTTCTCGATTGGCAGGAGAACCATTCCTTCCGTTTGCAGCGGGAGCACATTGTTGCTTTGGAAAAGTGGCTCAATCTCCATTTCACTGCAGAGACAGGCGGCTTTGTCATCAACAGGATTACAGTGGCAACTGTCAATAGCAATATAGCAACTTTTGAATTCTTCAGCATCTTTCTTGGTTGCACACTGCAGTTGACCTGCTGTGGGCTGTCCTGATGCACAAGCCTCCACCAAAACGGTTCTTCGTGCATCAGTTAGGAAGGATGATGCCAGGAGTGGGACCTGAGGCTGTGAGACAGAGGTAACTGTAAATTCGATGCCTTTCTTCCATCGTTGTGGCACTGCTGTCAGCAGTCCAAACTGTTGGGATTCACTGCTAGCTTGCTCATGCAGTGTGGCCTTTAACTTGACTTCATAGGACCACTGAGGGCAATCAAATACTTCAAAGACAGTTGGACTGGTAGGTTCTGCATAAGTCCAGTAAAATAAGCAAGCAGAGTCACAAAGGAAGCATCCGCGTGCCCAACACCCACAACTGTCCACACACTGAGTGAAGCCAGGTGCCTCATAGGGTTTGCCACGCAATTCATCAATGACAGCGTCCAGCTTCGTTTCTGAACAGGTGTCACCTGTACATGAACCAGCTCCAGTGCAACGTTTGACTGACTGAACCTGCAGGCGAAAGGAGCGTGTGAAGTAACGATTGCGGTTCTGACATTTGAGTTCAACAGCTTCTGTTTCAATCTCCAGCATACCAATCACTTTTTCATCTGAAGACTGAATAGTGAGGCAAGCCTTTTGACCAGCAGGAACAAGGTTCAGACGCACAACCTCATTGATAGTGCACTCCAGCAGTTCCTTATTCTGAGAGGAATGGCAGGCACTAGCGCTTGCAGACAAGGTTGTAACATCGGCACACGCCTCCACCCCACTCAACAGTAAAAGGAGGCACATCACTGTAACTGTGACAGCAGAGCGAGAAATATAGGGTTGTGCCTTGTGGGATGTTCGATGCGGTAAATCAGACCCTGTTTCTTGAGCAGAAGGCTGCATTTCTCGGTTTGTTGCCGAATGTGCAGTCAGCTCTTGTAGCTCCAGTTCCTCAGCAGTAATCTGGGGTTCAGTTGTAGCTTGTTTCCTTTCTCGATATTTCTTGATGGTTGTCTTTGAAGACTTGTACCAAGACTGAACAAGCTTTAAGATCAAGATCACTGATCCACCACCTAGAGTGACAGGAAAGAGCACTGACAGTTTTGCAGCAATGGGTGCACAGTGCGGATTTGCCACAGTATCCCAGCAGAAAGTACACTTAATCTGGTCACAGAACGGATGTCCATTACAAATTTCATGCACAGTTTTGATCAATCTTCCTTCAATCCAGACATTCAGAGTGACGTTGTAGATGTGCATCGTCAATTCAGGACTGAGAACAAATACTTCCTTCGTTCTTGGGTGGAATTTGCGAAGACAGATTGGTTTCACACAAACTTCCAACAAAGTTGTTCCCAAAACTGTAGTTGTCCTGACACCATTAGTCTTGCACTCAACAGAACACTCAGGACAATGGTAGATTTGATCATCAATGGGATTGTCTAGTGGAACAGTTGCTGTGGTGTAACCCCAGGCTTTGATAGGTAGAGAGCCATCAGGAGTAATGAACAGAGCAGTTTCCTTGTGCCTGTAGTAGCATAACTGTGTGCCAGTCGGCAACTGTGGGTTTCACAGAACTCTGGGGAGCCAGTACGATCACCTTGGCCAATGCACTTGTAGGTACTACCTGTGGTCTCAGATACTTTGATCTGCAGGCGATGAACAAGCAGCTTCATACCATCTAACAACTCAATCTGAGCAACCGTCTTCACCATCGACTGCTTTCTGCATTTTTGACTAAGTATTGGACATAGGCTGATCTTGGCCTCAATACTTTGAGAGACTTGATGTCATCATAAGCATATGTGATTGGTCGCGAATTTACAATTGACTCGACTTCAGCCAGGATGATGTGAAGTTCATCCATCTGCAGCAGACGGCGACCAATAGCTGCCTTGAGTGAACGTTTGACCAAACCAACCATTCGTTCATAGGCTCCACCTTCCCAAGGGGTTAGAGGCGTAATCAAGTGCCAGTTGATACCTTCATGAGCACAATAATCAGTGATGTCTGGATCTTGAACGATTGTCTTCCATTCTTTGGTCAACACATCTCTTGTTAGCTTGAATTGAGACGCATTATCACTGATTATACAGTATAGATAAAAAAAATGTCCCATCGCTTTTTCGGCCTTCACTCAAACGTTTCGTTCTCAGTCACTTCTTATATATATAAATGAACCTGATATTTAAGCTCTGTTCCACACCATAGTAATCATCCCTGCAGCGTTTTTTGAAAATTGAAAATCTTTAGAATCGTCATTTTGCCGGTTTTACGAAGAAAAGTCATATTTCGTCATGTTTTTGAAATTCCCCCATTTTAGTGCCCTTTGAGCTACAGGGCTATCCGCTTAGTATGTTATGCCCAATAGCAACACCAATCATTCCTGCAAGTTTCAGGCCTGTACTCCTTGTATTACCGAAAAAACTTAAATTTGCGTGGATTACCCTCATTCCTAGTTTTCGGGTCATAAAACCAGTATGAGTCGGAATTTTGGCACCACACTTGCAGAATATTTAGCCAACCATGTTGTTAATTTTTGCCGAAAATTTGACCCAAATCGGTAAAGAAGTGACTGAGAACGAAACGTTTGAGTGAAGGTCGAAAAAGCGATGGGACATTTTTTTTATCTATACTGTATATCATACATGTAACAGGTCATCCGCCGATGGGGCGAGGGGGGTTGGGGGGGGGGGGGGGGGGGGGCCGGCCGGGGGGGGGGGGTCTGAGCCAAAATTTTCGGGGGAGGGGGGTTGGCACTAAAAAACGCTCAAAAATCGAAAAAATCGCAATTTTTCGGCTAAAAATTGCCAAAAATCGCTAATTTGGGCTGAAATACAGCTAAAAAGTGCTGTTTTGCAGGCGATTTTGGCAATTTTTGTGTGTGAAATTGTAAAAAATTGCAAAAATTTGCTCGAAAATTTACTTGCCAGAAAAATCGGAGGGGGGGGTCGGTGAAATCGTCTCGGGGGGGGGGGGTCCCCATCCGGGGGGGTCTGGCCTATTTCGGGTGGGGGGCAGACCCCCCAGACCCCCCCTGTTACATGTATGCTGTATATCTTGGCTTTCCTCTGCGAGCTATGAATCTGCGTAGAGCATTGAGGAATGACTTGGCTGACATGTCCTGGACGATTTCCAAGTGAATGGCTCGAGTCACCAGACAGGTGAAAAGAGAGATCCACACCTTCATTGCCTGATGTGCTTGGCCAGTTGAAATCGTCAGAGGGCCAAAGTAGTCCAAACCGATATTTGTCCATGGTGTAGCTTTATCAACTCTCTCTGGTGGCAATATGGGCATCTTGGGCAGCTGGTAGGCTCCGCCATGCAGTCGACGGCGTATCAAGCATCTTTTGGCAACCTTTCTCACTTGTGCTCTCCCGTTAACGATCCAATGAGTTTCGCGGATAGCACTAAGCGTTTGTTGCACACCAGCGTGAAGATTTTTCTTGTGCACATGAGCAATCAGCAATTCTGTGTAGGGATGAACCTTAGGCAACAAGATTGGCTGCTTTGCAGTGTTTGATAACTGAGATTTTTGCAAGCGACCACCACAGCGCAACAGACCATCTTTGTCTATGAAAAGGTCCATCTGTTGAAACAATGCATCCTTCTTTTTTGCAGCTGGCTGCAAAAGCTGGGAAAAAGTTGCATGCTGCACTTGCAAGTCCAAAAAATTCTGGGCAACTGCAATTTCTTGAGCAATGATTGGCCCCATGTCTTGCATCTTTGAGCACATTTCCAGCGTATGCACTTTCTGAAACTATTGAGAAGAAACCTTGTTCTTGAAGGTTTTCTTGAGGAAACGTAGAACAAACACAGTTGAACGTTGCAGCCGATAGAATGAAGAGAATCTTTCAACATTCAATACCAATTTTGGTTCTGATGCTGCAAGACCAACACTGATTTCCGTTTTCCTACGCACCTCTGCATCAATTTCTCTCAAAGCTTGGGAATCAATTTCTTCTATTTTTCCTTGCGGCCACTCTTCTTTGCCCTTTGTGAGAAATGATGGTCCATGCCACCAACACTGGGACACACCATTTTCTCTAAAAAGCTGCTCTGAGGACAGACCACGAGTTGCAAAGTCGGCTGGATTTTCTTTTGTGTTGACAAAGCGCAGAACAACGTCACTTTGGCGGATTTCTCTGACCCGATTTCGGACGAAGACATTCAACTGATTGTCTGTTTTTACCCAGCAACAATGGAATCTGACCAAAGAAACTTCTTCTCAATGTTCAGATGCACTTGCTTCACGATGAAGTCCAAGGCTCTGACACCAATGACGATGGCCATTAGCTCCAAACGAGGAATTGAAACAGCTCTTGTAGGTGCCAAACGGCTTCGAGCAAACAGCAAATTAGTTTGCACAGTATCCTGACCTTTATGCTCCAACAAGTAAACAATGGCAGCATAGGCTTTGGCACTTGCATCAACAAAGCAATGTAGCTCAAAGTGGGACTCTATTTCACAGTTGAGCCATCTGTTGATTGCGTACTGTCCAATTTTTGAGAGTTTAGCTTGAATTCTGACCCACTTTTCTTGCATTTCTTTGGATAGCTCTTCATCCCAAGTTTTCTTCTGAAGCCATGTTTCTTGAACAAATACCTTGCCTGACAGTGTAATGGGTGAAACCAAACTCAGAGGATCAAAAACTGATGCCACAACACGCATTGCTTGCCTCTTTGTAACCACAAATCCTTCAGAGCTCTTGGGCTTATTTAGCTGCAGAGTGTCGAAAATCGTAGCATGAATTATCGATACTAGTGTAAATTCTCATTGCCAAAGTTGAGACTTCATGCTAGAAAATATTCTTTTCGCCACAGAAGCAAATTGTTGTTTGAAACCCCAAACCAGATTAGAATTATATATTTTTTCTTTTCATAAACAGTTTTTAAACTGAAGCATATGTATTCGTTGTCCTATGAGCAATTGTTTACATAATCAGTTTACACATCGTTGGTATATTTTCCGATTGGCAAAATCGTACTGAAGGGCTCACAAAAGCGAGTGACGTCGTGGTTGGTGTCCTCACTACCTGATAAACTTTTGCAAACAAATTGTCACACGTCTGGATTAGTAGCTGTAAAAGGGCTATGTATAAATAGGCTTGTCGATCTTCAGATTCGAGGATTCAGTTGACTTGACCACGCAAAAACTGTGAGGCCCCGTCACAGACAATTCCACAGAATCGCTGCCGTGACAAGCGGTTGTTGCCATGTTCACCATGTTCACCTCCATGTTCATGTTCAAATCATATCACCATGTTGACTGTGGGAACACTACTCTGCTGTTCCCAGGCTTCGACCGTAAACTCTGAACCTGAGCAACTGTTCAGTGACGGATAGAGACCATAAAATTCTTCAGATATTTGATTGTGATAGCGGCAATAGGAGTGTCAGTCTTGCTTTCATTGACCACTTGAACTTGGAAGATCTCACTGTCTGTGTCTGTCTTTTTGCTCATTCTGATTAACTGTAGCTGGAATCCATTGACTAGTTTGTGCACTGCGTCGGGTTCGGAGAAGCCAGGGTTCTTGCTGACATGGTTGGGGGGCCTTGCGAAATGCATCAAGCTAAGGATTGAGCACCTAATATAGAAGTGACTTATGTCCTGTTCAGGAGGACGCGTCTGCTGCTCATCAACATACATCTGAACATTGAATTTACTGACCCAGGCGCGCAGGTGATTCTTGTCGTCAAACACAGAAGCCATCTTGATTCGTAGTAAGATCAAAACCTATGTGCAATACGAAACGTTTGAAACGGCTTCTTCAGTTATAGCTTAGGGGCCGTCCATAAACTACGACGTTCAAAAATTCAAAATTTTGCACCCCCACCCCCCCTCCGACGTTTAACGACGTTTTCATCATCACCCCCCATAAAAACTACAACGTTTAGGAGGCACCCCCCCCCCCCGAAATAAAATTTTCGAATTTTCGTTCAAATTCTGAAGCTGCTTTTCTGACTGCGTAATCACAAATGAATAATAGAAAAATTTGTGCATAACGTACATATTTACCAGTTCGTTTCACCGATCTTTCAAGAATTCATTTAACTTTTAGTTTAAAAAGAGTCATTCAAATCGGTTGAGATTTGCGGTTGCCATAGTAAAACATCTGTTGGGTTGTTTTAATCACTTTTGTTCATTGCCAAAATCAGCGTTTCAAATTTGAGGGCAAATATCTTGAGAACCAAGCAGACCATCTTATAACGAAAATTCTACCAATCAAGAATTTATTTGTTTCTCATTCAAAAAAGATTGATTCAAATCGGTTGAGATTTACGGTTGCTACTAGAGTGCGAACTGGTATTGGGTATTGGGTATTGGGTGTATTGGGGTGTTTTCCAGGTATTGGGTATTGGGTATTGGGTATTGGGGTTTTTACCCCCCAATACCCAATACTAATTGTGACAGGTAAAAATAAAGAAAAATCGATGTTAACCTGAAAAATTGATCTGAAAAAATCGAAAAAGTTGATCGATGATTCGGTTTAGGAAGCTGTTTTCGCGTTAAGGAGCCATCCATCCAAAATCCTCACTTTTCGGGGCCCCTTTCCCCCAAAATCGCCTTGCGTCGTTTCTTGGGAACCCCCTCCCCTAAAGGCGACGTCGTTTTCGGTTTACCCCCTCCCGATAAAAGTGCAGTACATACAGTACTGTCACGTTTTCTTGTTACCATACTGTACAATCAATTGAATAGATCGCTACAACCACTCTGGGAAGCTTTTCTGTATGTAGAAAAATTTGACAGAATATAATTAAATTGAAAATAATACAATCAAAGTTCCCTAAAATTCCGAAAAATTTGACATCGCTTTTTGCCGTCTCCTGGTGTGTCGTCTATCGTCGCATTTCAGCCGACCCCCTTCCCCCTCTGGAACGACGTCGTTTATGGACGGCCGAATCAACTAAACGTTAGTAGAATTTCCTAAAGCGTACGCTTTTCTAAGCGCTACAGCAGTAATCAATTTCTTTGTTCTTATCTAAAATAAAAATGGTGACATTTCTAATGTCACCGTAACGGACCAGCCATGAACCGTAACGGCCATGTAGCATACACATGGCTATTGTGGTGGTGCACACAATTTCCGGCAGAGTTAGGAAAAATTCGCCGGAAGTAAGAAAAACGACTGAATTACGAAATAATAGGTACCAAAACTGATAATTTCTGCTAATTTTACGCCCAAAATGGTTTCTAAATGCTTTCTGAAAGGCTAATTTTTGAAAATTTTCTCGCCTGCTTGGGCAGCGGCCCAACCAAGCCTCTTAAAAATTTTAATTGCAGTGCCAAAAATCTTTTGTACACAACTGGAATGTACCTATCCAGTAAAATGCAATTTTTTGCCCAGCTACGCAAGTATTGGGTATTGGGTATTGGGTATTGGGGTATTGGGGGTCTCAGGTATTGGTATTGGGTATTGGGGTATTGGGTTTTCTAGGTATTGTTCGCACTCTAGTTGCTTGCTACAGTAAAAAATCTGCTGGGTTGTTTTTTTGTACACCCAGTACAAATCACGCTAACATAATATGTTGTACAACTACAAAAATGTGTCAAAGCCGTTTGACTTTTTCTGCATTCTTGCTTATTCTGCAGTCGTCAAACCTTACCAAAAAAAGGTAAAAAATACGTCAACGTTTTGCCTCAACCCCCCACCCCCCCTCCGACGTTCTGCGACGTTTTTCCGGGTACCCCCACCCCCCCTCTCTGAACGTCGTAGTTTATGGACGGCCCCTTATTGGCATAAGACTTCCCTACAACTGGCCATAATACCGATGCAGTGAACATAGTTGAGATTGAAGTTCAGCTATCGAATTACAGCGAGAAAATCTCTTTTCAAATGCATGAATGGATTGGTTTCTGGACAAGCAAACCCGAAATTTGCAAACCAACTGGACATACCAAGCATATAAGGGAACTGGGTATGTAAATACATTGCAGCAAATCAAGAACAGTGTTAACCGATGAACAGAATTGCATAACTTGTTTGCAGATAATCTGTATTTGGTCACCTTTCTAACAAGCAGTGCTAGAGGTAACGGCACAATGTTTGCTGGAATTACACTATCACTAAATAAATCACTCAGAGCTCCAGACTCGCAACCATCACCTCCAGCTCTTTCAATAGTCTGTAGCACCTGCCCCAGTGGCGGCTATTGACCGGTCGGACATTGTCCAGCCGCCAATGCAGGTGCTGGGCGCCTGTACCACTTTGTCTGTCAGACCGGTCGGCGTGAGGTGGCTGATCTCGAAGTCGGTTTGGTACAGCAGGTCATGGAACAGCACCCTGCGACCAACGTCTGAGTCTTGGAAGTCCCCATGGTCGCCTCAAAGTCGCCCCTAGCGAACCGCTGCTCCCGCCAGCAACTGGGTCAGAGGGAGATGAAGCGATAGTGTCCTCCAAAGTAATCTAGCCGATAGTCTGCCAACCTGTGGTCTGCCAGTTGTTGGAGCTTGTCATACAGCCGGCCGTCTTTACTGACTGGACTGTCAGTCGATTACGATTTTTGGGAAGCGACAGATAAAACCTGGCGGGGCAAGTGAAACCTCCAAGTCAGCTTTTTGATAAGAAGTCTTACGTGGTATCTGAGCCTTAAAACTGAATTTAAGCCTTAAAATTTTAAACAGCAACGAGATAATCTTACCGACCAGTTGTGTGTTTACATAGAGGCTCTGAGTGCGGCTCTTATCCTAGTACTACTACTGTAGACACGCAGCGTTGTACAGACATTCAACAAAGAATGTCCAGTGTGCAAGTAACAACCATAGCCTAAATTGCAGTCAAATTGTACAGTACAGAAGGAAAAACACGTTTAAAATTATATCCTATGGAGTAGCTCGTAAGATCTGGAACCGTAAAAGTTGCACAGATGCGGAATGGTTGCCAAGGTTTTATTCTTGATGATAGCGAATTGGCCTAGCAAGCACTGCGATAGAAAACCAATCATCCCAGATAATGATCGCACGTTCTCTACCTTACAACGGTGACTAACAGTTAACCTGTACACGCAACACTTTTGACAGCATGTGGGACAATTAACTAACATGTAACACTAACGGTTTTGGACTAACAACTGAACTAATGATCTGTAAAATATCGTATCGTTGAGACTAAAACTTTTATTTTAAAAATACACTTGCAATATGTCTGTTTCATTAATTTTGAATTAATAATCTAAGTAATAAAACTTATATCTACTAAATGAAAAATTATCATGACAAGTTTGGGGCAAATTAAGTAAATAGTTGATAAAGTATTTGTATCCTAGTAAATCTGACCGAGTCTCGTATATTCTTCCGACCTGACTATGTGTATTCAAAATAACGTAGCTGTTAGAATGATAAATTTGGAACCTTTTATCATAATCTTAGAACATAAATTTATCGCGTTTTACTAACCGATAGGGCTGAGTTATAACCCTAAATAACATACCGTTTGTTTGGCTGTCGTGAAGTTTACGCACTTCACGACAGCCAAAAAAAAAATCACGACTTCGTTAACTTCACGACAGCCAAATTTTTTGGCTGTCGGGAAGCGGTTCACGACAGCCAAACGCAAA